>CAUYRT010020360.1:0-37635 GCA_963574885.1 Lepilemur ruficaudatus
AAGATATAACCACCACTTTCTGGATTATATTTCCAAGACAAATCTAAACTAGAAAGCTTTTAAAATCATTACACAAGTTAGAGGCAAGAGAATACATCTGCTACTTACAGCCTATTTTCAAAAAGTACTCTCTGTAGATAATATACAAACTTGGTGAAAGTAAGTTTTAAAATGGGTAGAGGAAATCTTTTTTTTTTTTTTTTTTGAGAGAGACTCACGCTGCTGCCCGGGCTAGAGTGCTGTGGCATCAGCCTAGCTCACAGCAACCTCAAACTCCCGGGCTCAAGCGATCCTCCTGCCTCAGCCTCCCGAGTAGCTGGGACTACAGGCATGCGCCACCATGCCCGGATAATTTTTTCTATTTTTAGTTGTTTTGACTAATTTCTTTCTATTTGTAGTGGAGACAGGGTCTCACTCTTGCTCAAGCTGGTCTTGAACTCCTGAGCTCAAGCAATCCTCCCGCCTCGGCCTCCCAGAGTGCTAGGATTACAGGATTAAGGAAAGTTTACTGTGTATACTCATGGTACAGAACATGATATTGTGGAGGCAGACAGTAAAAACGTCACCATAGCAACCCAAATTCACAAACCCATTTTCTGTGTATTTGTGGCAAGAGCAGCTGAGGCATTCAGCACGAATCCCAGTCACAGTGTACTCGTCACCCACAGTCCTCCCATCGCACGTAAGGTCTCTGGACTCGCTCGCCCCACTTATCTGCTGCTTTGTGTCCTCTGACCCGCGTTTCCCCTCTTTTTTCTCGCCCCAACCCCTGCTCCAGGGTCACAATTCTTAACCTGTCTCTGGTGTTCCACAAAATCTTGGAAAATTGATGGGGGCTTTAAGAGTGCTTAAAACAAACTTCTAGTTACGATAGGAATATTTTCGTGTAGTAACAGAACATCACCACGATGGGCTCTGGGGGAGACTTGGTTTGCAGACACCAGATTCTCAATGAAAACGACGACGGAGTTGTAACGTCGCTGCAACAGCCAACAAAGGCCAAGAGTGTGAACTGCAACCTGAAAATTTAGTCAGTGATGTTTAGAGGTACTCTCTTGACAGGAGCAGTTCTCCCTGGCCTCTGCTCCCACAAGCAAGCCCCGCAGTCTCGCTCTCAGACCCTTACTGAAAGTCACTACGTATGAGGCACTGTGCCCAGGGTAAAAGAGCACGAGGAGATCACATTTTCACAGGGCAGCTTAGGGATACAGGCGTGAAGGACTAAACAACGAAGCAAGAACACCCAATATGGTGCACGGAACACTACGGGGAGTACATAGCAAATCGGCAAATGAAAAGCACAAAGGATACAGCAAACTCAGGTTGGCCAACGCACTAGGATGAGACGGAAATGAAGCCTTCGTGGGTGAAAGGGAAGCCTGAGAACAGGGTTTGGATACAGAGAATAAGGGCCCCTTTTTCTTTAATTTTCTAAACTTCATTTCCTTCGGTTAAAATGACCAGGAAAACAAACCTGGGCCCAGCAGCGAGAACAAGTCCTAACCACTATACGACCAGGTAAAGGGCTCCTTATTTTGGAGGAGGCAGACAGTGGGACAGATGGTGTAAGGACGGCAGCAGGGGGACAGGGCTGCAGACGCAGGCAGGCTCCGCAGTTCCCAAGCCCAGGCATCGGCGCTGCTCTGCCACTCCCGTTCGGTGCCCAGCCAGCGTCCTGTTGAGTCTGCCGGCATGATTCCGATCACTCCTGTTCTCAAGACCCCTCTGCCTCCCGCGCCTTCTCAGTCGGCAGATGTCCAGCCTCTGCCTCTGCTCCTCCCCAGCTGATGACGGTGCATCCTCCTGTTCCCCAAAGGGGTCCAACCAGGCAGCCTTCCTGGACCACGCAGCTGCATCGTGCCACCCTCCACACCTTCCAAAGCGTTCTGTGCCCACCTCTCCTATCACACCATCCATGACGGTCTTTCCTGTCTGCTCCACGAGACCTCAGTGGACACTGACTTCTCCCCACTTATCTGCCTTTGTAATCCCAGAACCCCGCCCCATCTCACGGCTGTCACTGGGCAAACACTGATGGATGAATGAATGAAACGTCCCAAGCCTATTTTCCAGCGTTCTCTAACTCAGTTACGGGCACCATCAAAGGCCTGGGCTAATCAGGAAAGACCCTCGAGACACACAGGAGAACCAGCTCCGACCAGAGGCAAGAGGAGCTGCGGTTCAGGGCGCACTAAGGCAAACTGCCTGCATCCAAACACAAGGCCTACTGCCTACCAGTCGAAGGCAAGTCACTTCACCTCTTCGGGCCTCAGTTTCCTCACCTAAAAAGGAGGCTAATAACAGCACCTGCTTCACAGCTTTTGGCGGGAATATTAAACGAGTTACTACAACATGAGAGTGCTCAGAGTGCTCTGCGAGTGCCCGACAGAGTGATCAGTAAGCATCAGCCACACTTATCTCTCTAATAACTCTAGCTTTTCACTTGCTCCCTGCTGTGGTCTGAATGTTAGTGCTACCCCAAAGCCTCCACTGTCCTCTGGAAGGTAAGTATGCCACAAAGGCTTCACCCTCACAAGGGGGGGTTGCTGTCCTTAAGGAGGTTCCCTTCCACCCTCTGCCAGGTGAGGACACAGGGAGAGGGTGCCAGCTCTGAAGCAGAGAGCAGGGCCTCACCAGGGCTCTGGTGCCTCGATCATGGGCTGCCCGAGTCTGCTGCTGCCCCTCCTTGGACTTCCCAGCCTCCAAAACTGTGAGCAATAAATTTCCAGTTATAAACGGCCCAGTCTACATATTTTGTTGTCACAGCCTGAATGAAGGCAGGCACTGCCCACGCAACCACAGCCATTCCAGCCCTGACCCTGCTCTGTCCCCGCCACCCTCACTTAGTCCAGACACTCAGCATTTCTCACGGCCATTACTAGAACCTTCCAGTCTCCTGGCCTTGGCAACCACTCTCACTGCCGTCAGAGCTCTTCCGAGACAAACATTAGCATTTCTTTCCTCAAAGACCTTGGGTACCTCCCCGTGTTCCTCAGGACAAAGGCCAAATTCTTACTCTGACCACCTGCTTCACAACATATCCCAAGCTGCTTTTTGGGACTTGCCTCTCACCATGCCCCTCCCCCTGGTGCTGCCCGCTCACTGTGCCCATCTCTTATGCACACAAAACCCTTGCGGTGTCGACACTGGCCCTGCTTATCCTCGCCACCTGTCCAATGCCTGTCTCAGCAGAGCTACACTCCGACGCCTTCACCAGCGGCAGCTCTGCTCCTGCTGCATATCCGTCTGCCGTCGCAGTCTCATCTCTGCAAGTTCCAGCTGGGTCTACTTCACATCTTCCTCGTCTGCAACCGCTGAACACACAGAGAACAGTTGTAACAACTTCAACGTCCTTGCTTGCGATTTCTAGCATGTGTCATTTTGGCATCAGTTTCAACTGGCTCACGACACGTCATGTTTCCCTGCCTCTTTGCATGCCTGGTAATTTCTGTTTTGTTTCACTTTCTTTTTGTCTTTTGTTTTCTTTTTATGTTTTTCTTCTTCTTCTTTTTTTTAATCTGCATGCCTGGTAATTTTTGGTTGGATGACAGACATTGCAAATTATCTCTTTCGGTGCTGGACATTACTGTATTCCTATATTCTTGAGCTTTGTTGTGGAATGCAATTAAGTTACGTGGAAATAGTCTGATGTTTTTGGTCTTAGCTTTCAGACATTAGGTGGGGCCACCACTGTGTTTAGTCTAGAGCTAGTTATTCCCCCACTGCTGAGGCAGCACCTTTCTGAGTACTCTACCTACATACCCTACGAATTATGAAGTTTCCAGACTGGAATAGGCATCATTCCTGTCCCTGCACAGAGGGACTGTTCCTTCTAATCCTTTTGGGTGGTTCTTTGTGAGGCCTCCAGGAGTTTCCTCGTTCCCTGATCAGGACTCTTCCGAACACCTAGGGGGACTCTCTGCAGAGTTCTCCCTCCCTGTAGCTCCCTCCTCCCAGGGCACTCTGTCCCGTTAACTCTGCCTGCTTTGGTCTCCCAGACCCTCAGCTCCATCTCCTCAACTCAGAGCCTACTAGACTCTGCCTGGGTTCCCCCTTCCTCATTATAGGCTGTAATCTTGTTCAAGGCAGTCAGCTGGAGTGATGAAAGGGCTCACAACATTTGTTTCCCATCTCTGAGATCACTGACCTTCACGGCCTGATGTCCAGTATCATAAGAAGTGTTGTATCATATATTGTATCTAGTTTTTTTTATTGTTTCAGGCAGAATGGTATGTCTAGTCCTGGTTATTTCTCCTTGGCTGGGAACAGAAGTCCCTACTGAAATTTCACACATCTCTATAACTTATAATACTAAGCACATTGTATTGAAATTGTCAGAATAAAGTGTGCTTCACAAGTGCAGGGACTCTATTTTATTTTTTTTGTACTTTTAACACCTGATACGTAGCAGGTGCTCAGTATGTGTGTTGAATGAATGAAGGACTGCCCAACTACTCCAACACTTGACCCCTGGAATATTCAAACCAAGCTAGCATTGAAACCTTGCCTATAAGACAATAATCTACTGCTTTCTACCTCCCACTACGTCACTTCCATGCACCTTCTTTTCTGGCCTAAATGAGCTTTCCATGGTGCCCCACAAATACCCTGTCTTACCTGTCTCAGAATTCTACTCATCTTTCAAGGTCCCAACCAAGACTTACGTTCTCCAAAAACCTTGTCCTGCTACTTGTTTTCCTCCCACTTTAAACTCCTATAAAACACACTGCCCACAATATTCATTTGGAATATTTCTTTTTTGTTGTTTTTCTTATATCTTAAGTTTTTAGGGGAGGAAGCTCATCTGTCTGAATTTGTAATATTTCTTATGCTGCCTTTAATTTTTTCCTTTTTATGTGTATCTTTTGTTTTTCCTGACTACACTGAAGGGTTAGGAACCATAACATGATTCTTCTCTATGGCACTTACTAGTATTTGGTGGCTACATCAAATAGGCTGCTCAATGAATTCTACAGGAAATATGTGTCATAACCATGCAAGCCGCACCCCGTCATTCTGTGAACTCACCATCTGCAAGGCAAGAGTGAGGGGAAGACGATTCCTGAATCCAAATTCTGTCTTCACTTCCACTATCAATAAATACATTACCATCTGTAGAAGATATCTGTTGCTTCTGCCCACATGTTATCCCTTCTCTTTTCTTTTGTAACAATAACTCTATTTCCTTTGGGGACCCACTGTCTATCTTTACTTAAGTATTAGTAAAAACATCCTTTAATACTCTTTACCCTCCTCTGGCCTCAGGGTGGGCAGGGAAGGAAAAAAGACCATGGTTTAGGCACATTGATTCCAGGGCAGACCCTGAACCTCCCTCCTGTCACTAGGTCCTTTGAGCCGCCCCTGTTTGATTCCTTTCAGAGGCTTTGGTGTTCATTCACCCTATATCCTTGCAAATAAATCCATTTCTTCTTAAATTAGCCAGAGTTGGCTTCACTGCTTGCAAAAAAAATGAACCCTAACTATTAATAATAGTCTTTAACTTTTAACTCACTGAAGTGTCTGGGGCTGTGACATGGTCCATAATTTTTAGCTTTTTACTGAATGCTAGAAATCATATCTACAAAATACCAAAAGCAGGCAACTTACTCAGATCTAAAGTGATTTAGATATGTAATTGGTGAGACACTAATCTTCAGAGTTTGATGAGACAGATTTCTACAATTGCACCCATCCTAAAGCTAAAAGTTACAGATCCAAGAACCTCAGGGCAGCTTAGCACCAATCGAAAAGCACTTACTGCACATGTTTTTCTAAATCTCTCATTTTCCTCTTACATAGTCATTTTTGTCCCACAAATTGTCAGCTCCATAAGCGCACCCTTAAAAGTTCAGAAACAATGGATTTTACTTTAAGCATATACGAGTCTCAATTCTACTTCCAGGTCTTACAGTTAGATTTCCATTTTCTCAACTGAAAAAAAGAGAACATTTTAGTCTTCTTCAAAATTGTTTGGTCTTTATTTCATGGAGATTATTTAACTGTGGTCACTATTTGCACTGAACTCTTTAGCGCTGGAACCGTATTTCATGTGTCTTTTGCTTTTCCTGATTCACTTCCTTCAGTAATAGGATCATAGCAATAATCCTATTAATTTATTAACCCAAATTAGTGCTTTCATGTAACTGTAAACTTTGCATTTCTCAAGGGCAAGAGTTTTATTATGTGCCAATGGAAAACTCAGTTAACCCTGGGCACAAATACATGTTTCTCCTAAAAAACGTCTTAACAGACTTCAGCAAAGAAATGAGACTTCTGCAATTACGCTATCGTTCTGCGAACTAGGCCACTGGCTTTCTTGGCAGGCAGACGGGGACCCACCTCAGGCTTAACGCCCCTTCCACCCCTACCAAGCCTGGGCTCAAAGCGGCACGTGCCGCCGCTGCTCTCACGTGGGTTTCCGGGCGCAGCAGCGACAGGTCCGCCCGGACGCAGCGTGCGCCCCGCGTCCGGCCGTCCAGGTGCCGGCCCTCCCGCCCTGCGGCCCAGCCTGGACGCCGTCACGGGACGCTCCCGGTTCCGGGGCCGCACACGGCAGGTGCCGGGCCAGACCCGCCACCGCTCCTGGAGCCGCCGCGTCGCAGCCCCGCAGCAACCCCCCACCGGAGGAAGGGGGTCGGAGCCAGCGCCAGCCACTGCCGTGCACTCACCTCCTCCGTCCTGGCCCTCGCCGCCATTTCCTGACGCCGAGGCCGAGGCCCGGGCCGGCCCAGCCTCTGCACCTGCACCCGGGAGCCGCCGGCAGGGAAGTCGGCCCCTCCTGGGCCCTGCCGGCCCCGCCCCAGACACCCGCCCTTCCGCGCCCGCCCCGCCTCCTCCTAGACCCCGCCGGCCCCGCCCCGGACACGCACCCTTCCGCGCCACGCCACGCCACTCCTCCTCCTAGGCCCTGCAGGCCCCGCCCCCTTCCTCATCCGCCACGCCCCGCCTCTTCCGCGCCCTCCCCACCCGCCTCCTCCTGGGACTGCTGGCCCCGCCGCGGCCCCGCCGCAGCCCCGCCCCTCCATGCTCGCCCCGCCTACTTCTGGGCCCTGCCGGCCCCGCCCCGGGCACCTTCCTTCCGCGCGCGCCCCGGTTCCTCCTGGGATCTACCGGCCCCGCCCCAGACACGCGCCCTTCCGCACCCGCCCCGCCTCCTCCTGGACCCCGCCGGCCCCGCCCCAGACACGCCCCCTTCCGCGCCCTCCCCTCCTCCGGCCGCCCGGCCCCGCCTCCTCACTGTGGATTGGCCGAGGCGGAGAGGGGCGTGTCCCGCTGCGCCTGCTCTGTCCCGGGTTGGGCTGCGTCCGCTGGGCGGCTCCTGCCCGGAGACCGGGGCGTAGAGGTTGCGTCCCTAGCGCAAGAAATTAACTGTTTTCGGCGGCCGCTTGCTTCTTTCTAAAACGCTATCTTGTGTGGCCCTCCGGAGCTTTCGTTCGCAGGCGCAGCTCTGAGCTTCGAACCGGCGTGAACTCCTGCACCCGGAAACAAACCCGTTAGGAATATCTAAGGCTTTCGTTTCTTTTTAAATAAAATAAGAGAATTTTAATGACATTTTCTGAAAATGCTTAATGATTGTAAAAATGTAAGCAAACAAGGAAAGTGAAATGTTCTGCTACTACCAGCCCCCAGAGAAATCCTGGGGCCCAGTTGGGGCATATACGTTTTCATGCTTTTTAACGATTGATTGTGCAGTGACTGCAGCGTGATCCTGTTTGTGAGGCTGGTTAGTTAAAACTGCAGTACTCCAGTGTCGGTAAAGAAGATGGTGCAAGACTCCATGTGGCCTTGGAGTCTCATAATCCTGAAAGTCTGTGAATTATTTCTCGAGGCTTTTCCACACCTGCACTTCACCTTACCATTTTATTTTGAAAATTGTCAAGCCTACAGAAATGTTGACAGATGAGTACAATGAGCATTCTTGCACCCTCACTTTGATTCATCAGTTGTTACTCTGATGTCTCAGTTGCTCTGTGTTCACACACGTTTTTAAAAAGAACCATTTGAAAGGAAGTTGAGAACAATATGAAACTTCATTCCTACTTTGTTGCCTAAAATAAGGATATTTTCCTACACACCATAATGACATTATTGCATTACTAAATTAAGTCATTCCATATTTACCTATGGCAAAATTGTCCAAATGGTTTCCAAAATATCTTTTTTAGCTGCTTTTTTTTTTCACCAACTAGGATCCAATTTCAAGGTTCACAGATTTCATTTAGTTATTATGTCAAGGCACGCACTTGGACAGCTGTGTACACTGGTTAAGACCAGGGCTCTAAAACAGTCATACAGGTTTGAATTCTGCATCTTAGTGTTACAGTAAAAAACGATTTTTCTAGAAAGAAATTTAAGAATATTGTAAGCAATTGAAAATATTCCAGTTTCCATTTATCTGTTTCACAAATGGTTGTGTTTTTCAGACAACCATGTGCCACGAACAGAATCTAGTTGTAACTAAACTTTTCAAATTTGGGTGACAAAGGACTCTGCCAGAGGTCCTTCGCAGGACCTATGAAATTTTGGACCTGTTATCCAGCACCTGGCCCCTCATTTTTGGTTTGTTTGCTGCTAAAATTCTTGTGATCTCAAAATCTTAACATTTAAAAACACACTTGTTTTTAAGGCAGAAAAATTTTTATTTTGGTTTCATTGACTATTTTGGGAATGGAAGAACAAATTTGCTAAGGTTTTCAAAAATAATTTATTTTTCGAGAGATACGAAATATGTGAAGTTTCAGACCAAAAACATAATTTCTCTGAAAATTTTAGAGAAAATACAGAAACTCAGGATGAAAATGAATTTTGTAACCTTTATGAAAATCAAGGCTATTAGTATTAATAATTATAGAGCTGACCTCATCTCATTTCAGCTCACTCCTGATTCTACTGTAATGCTGGGTGCCAGTGCTAGCCAGATCATGCAGCGTTTTCATGGGAAGATTTCCTTCTATCAGGAATAACCAGAAGATGGGGCTTTAAGCTTTTCGCAGTGACACCTTGTTTAATTAAGTTCTAGACATTTAAGAAGTAAAGTTTTTCTTTCAATTCATAATTCTATGTGTTGAGGTCTTAAAAAATATTTGAAAGTGTCCCACAATAACTTATTATAAAGTAAGATAATAATAAAATAAGATAAAATAAGATAATTATTATAAAATAATTATCTTGATTTTGCAATATTTATATGTAGAAAAGCTTGTAACTTCTGAAACTGTAACATTGTTTGGACAGAGGACAAATAAGTTAAAACATCCACTGCTTTGCTGTTTACAACACCTTTGTTAATATAAGCTAGAGATGGATTTATCCTTTAAAATAAGTGAAAATTAAGTTACGTTGAGTGTTAAAAAGGAGAAAAAATGGAAGACAAAAACAATACATAAATTTGTAGATGGGTGTGTGTATACACTGCCTCTCTACCAGAGTTCTAAGTACAGTGTTTATGTTGGCATGACAATTTACAAAGCACTTACACATGTTTAATATTTCTGTTTTGGTCCATATGGGAATCCTTGTGGGGGGGGGTTGTGTAATGTTATTACTTGCATTTTACATTTGAGAAAATTGGTACAAGAATTTAAATGGCTTGCCCAAGGTCACCTGTTAATGACAGGGGAAACTGGAGTTTGACTTTGTGTTGAGCACTCATTCATTCATTCATTCATCAGCAAATATTTACTAAAGCTCCAACATGGGGCACTGTAATAGTCACTACGGGAAACTTAAAAAATCATTAAGACAAGTCTTTCATTTCCTTATTTCTATTTCTTGCCTCCTGGCAGGCAAACACTGATCTCAGATTTGCCCTCTTCTTTTTTTTTTTTTTTTTTTTTGAGACAGAGTCTCTGTCACCTGGGCATCAGAGTGCCGTGATGTCAGCTTAGCTCACGGAGACCTCAAACTTCTGGGCCCAAGCAATTCTCCTGCCTCAGCCTCCCGGGTAGCTGGGACTAGAGGAGTGAGTCACCGCACGTGGCCAGATTCTTGTCTTTAAGATTCTTTAACCTCTACGTGGTATACATAGACTGTTACACTCACTAATTCCCATCAGACTCGGCTGTCTCCCTGTTGTACTGCAATGCCACGCTCTGATGTCCGGCTCAATTCTCAGGCAATCCTGTCAGCCCTTTCCCATTTTCAGCTTTCTATTCTCACAGCTGATAAAAACTTGATTTCCTTATCATACAAAGAGCACTTCAAATCAATGTTAAACAAAGAAAAGGCCAAAAAGAAAAATGGGCAAATGATATGAACAAGTAGCTCACGGAAATAGAAATGCAAACAGCGAATGGAAATTATGTTCAACTTCACTCAATTTTTAAGATGCAAATTAAAACAGCAGAAGATGCCATTTTACTTATCAGATTGACAAAGATTGGTAAGAGGGGGAAATATTCACATACTGCGAGAAATAGTGTGAATTACTGCAATATTTTGAGGACAATTTGGCCAAATATGTCAAACCTACCAAATCAACATTTATCAAAATTTTAAATATTCATCTTTTGACGCTAGGGACTTTTCCTGCTGTTATACTACAACAAGTGAGAAAGATAGGTGTTTCTTAATCTATACTGCAGCAGTGTTTCCAAAACCTCCTCTTCACTAAAAGCAATAACAATGTACATATCCCTAAATAGGGAACTCGTTAAATAAAATATTGCACCACTGAATTTGCATTAAAAAGCATAAGAATAGATGCATATGCACATGCACTGATTTGTATGAGCTGTAGAAAGATATACTAAATTAAAAAATCAATTTGCAATTATATATCTGTTTTTGTATATTGTGAAAATTTTCTGCAAGAATATACAAGAACCCTTAACGGTTACCTCTACTGAGTAGGACTGGAAATGTAGAAGAATGTTTTCTCTCTTACCTAAATTTTTCTTCATTCTGAAATTTTTACTATGCATTCCTTTTTTTTTTTTTTTTTTTTGACACAGTCTCGCTCTGTTGCCTGGGCTAGAGTGAGTGCTGTGGCGTCAGCTTAGCTCACAGCAACCTCGAACTCCTGGGCTCAAGCGATCCTTCTGCCTCAGCCTCCTGAGTAGCTGGGAGTACAGGCATGTGCCACCATGCCCAGCTAATTTTTTCTATTTTTAGTTGTTTGGCTAATTTCTTTCTATTTTTTAGTAGAGATGGGGTCTCTATCTTGCTCAGGCTGGTCTCGAACTCCTGAGCTCAAGCAATCCTCCCGCCTCGGCCTCCTGGAGTGCTAGGATTACAGGCGTGAGCCACCATGCCCATGGCCCTGCATTACTTTTTAAACATGATTTTTATATTTTTAACTATACAAATAATTTAGGATCATACAGTAAAGTTTGATGTGTGTATTCTTTTATAGCATATATTTGCATATTAAAATATTTGCTTTTTCTATTATGCAAACATTTTTACATGAATAAAATTATAACTTTTTTTCTGCTATATTATAGAGCTTTTGTTTGCTAACATATATAGATCCACCTCATTTTTTAATTAAAAAAAATTTATTTTAGAGACAGTCTTGCCTTGTTACCCAGGACTCACACTCCTGGGATCAACCAATGCTCCTGCCTCAGCCTCCCGAGTAGCAGAAACTACAGGCGTGTATTATCATGCCTGGCTAATTTTTCTTATTGTTTTAGAGATAGGGTCTCGTTATGTTGCCCATGATGGTCTCAAATTTTGGGGCTCAAACAATCCCCCTGCTTCTTCCTCCCAAAGTGCTGAGATTACAGGCATGAGTCACAGGGCCAGGCAGCCTCCATTTTTAGGGTCATTCATGCCTCTTGGTGCATATGTGGAGGTGTTTTTCTAGAACAAGTACACTGTTTTATAATAAAAAATTGTTTGAAAAAGGATCATGCTTTGGAAAGTTAGTATAAAAATTTCCTTGAGACATAAATAACCAACAAGATGAATAGAATATATGTTTAGAAGATTAAAGTGTCTCTCTCTATGTCACTTTTGGAAAGCAGCCAAAAGAAATTAAAAATTTTTTTTTCGAGACAGAGTCTCACTCTGTTGCCGGGGCTAGAGTGTCGTGGCATCAGCCTAGGTCACAGCAACCTCAAACTCCTGGGCTCAGGCGATCCTCCTGCCTCAGCCTCCTGAGTAGCTGGGACTATAGGCATGTGCCACCATGCCCGGATAATTTTTTCTGTATATATTTTTAGTTGTCCAGATAATTTCTTTCTATTTTTAGTAGAAACTGGGTCTCGCTCTTACTCAGGCTGGTCTTGAACTCCTGACCTTGAGCGATCCTTCTGCCTCGGCCTCCCAGAGTGCTAGGATTACAGGCATAAGCCATCGCACCTGGCCAGAAATAAAAATTTTTAAAAAATGACTTAAAAACCCACTTCACAGTCCTCATGCCTGACACATGGTTGATTCCTTTTTTTTAATTTTAAGCGTTTATTATAATTTTTTTTTTTTTTTTTTTTGAGACAGAGTCTCACTCTGCTGCCCGGGCTAGAGTGAGTGCCGTGGCGTCAGCCTAGCTCACAGCAACCTCAGACTCCTGGGCTCAAGTGATCCTACTGCCTCAGCCTCCCGAGTAGCTGAAACTACAGGCATGTGCCACCATGCCCGGCTAATTTTTTCTATGTATTTTTAGTTGTCCAATTAATTTCTTTCTATTTATAGTAGAGACAGGGTCTCGCTCTTGCTCAGGCTGGTTTCGAACTCCTGACCTTGAGCAATCCACCCGCCTCGGCCTCCCAGAGTGCTAGGATTACAGGCGTGAGCCACTGCGCCCTGCCAATTATTTTTAAATGGATATTTACATGTGTTCTCATAGCCCAAATTTTAGATCAAGGATGTCTGTGCTACCTCTTACATAAAGGAAAAGTCTTATTAATTGAGTAGCTAATATAGGGAAACCATATCAGGGGTTTTATGTTATGTTCTCTCATTGGATCTCTACAACAACCCTGTACATTATTTCCTCATTTTACAAATTAAAAAGAAAAAAAACAGGCTCCATAAAGTTAAGGATTTGGCCTAGCATTCCTTACATAGTAAGTTGCAGAACCAGGATCTGATTACAAAATGTATAATCTTATAACAGTAACAATATCTTCCAATAAAGACACGAAAGATGAGAATATGGAAACAAATAAGCTGGGATGATGTGCATGCATTTAAATAAGAACAAGGCCTACCACAGGCACAGGTAGTATGAAACATCACAACAAAATCAGGTATACTACACATCACCAGAAGATTGAAATGTTTTATGTGGAAGAGAGATGATTATTACAAAATTTTCTTTTTGGGGGGACCTATATTTGCTCAGAAAAATAATTTTTTTTTTTGAGACAGAGTCTTGCTCTGTCACCCAAGTTGGAGTGCGGTGGCATCATCATAACTCACTGCAGCCTCAGACTCCTGGGCTCAAGCAATCTTCCTTTCTCAACCTCCCAGGTAGCTGGGACAACAGGCACCAGCCACTGCGCCTGGCTAATTTTTCTGTTTCTTGTAGAGATGGGATCTTGCTCATGCTCAGGCTGGCCTTGAACTCCCGGACTTAAGTAATCCTCCTGCTTCCGCCTCCTAAAGTTCTAGGATTATTAGCATGAGCCATCATGTCCTGCCTCAGAAAAATAATTTTAAAATAAGTTTTAAATCGTTGACAAAGTCAAAATATTTTAATTAATAATAGTTAATAAGATTAGCCAAACTGTTTGTTAGACAGTCACTTACATGCACACTTTGAAAAGTTCTATTTTTCCCTCAACAAACATTTGACTCAATGATATCAAGGAGCACCTGGTTTCTGGGTGCTGGCTGCTCAAACTGGCTTGCAGCTTCCTGCTTACTTGAGGTTTAACTTTCCTGTATGGAAGTGAAAGCTCAAGGCTGAACAGATGTTGTTTGCCAATAAACTGTCCAGTTCCAGGACTCCGTGACACATAGGACCCCAGTGTACTGCGATTCTGAAACCTGTTGATGATGTCTTAACTGGGGCTAAAGTTAGATTGGGAGTATACAGAGACGAAATGGTTGATGGGATAAAGTGAAAGTTTACGTGACAATTGAGATTTTTGAACAGACTTTACATGTATCTCCTTTATCTGAATGCATTATTGGGATGGATATTATATCCACCTGGGACTGCTTCCCCTGCCTAACATTGTAAAACAGAAAGCACATAAGTGAGCCCTCAAGCCAATTTTAATTGGATGGGCTGAATGGGTAACACTGGAACTGTCTGAGACCACACAGATCGTTAATTTAAAATGATATAGAATACTAGTGGTTAAAGAAATTACCACTTTAATTAATGACCTGCTAGAAGCTGGAGTGCTGGTACGAATGAACTCTGTGTACAATAGCCTCGTGTGACCCATGACAAAGGCAGATGGCTCATGGAGACTAACAGCAGACTAGTGAAGCTTAAATAAAGTTGTGCCACCCCATGGCTTCAGCATTTTCAGACGTGGTTTTGACAATACAAAAAACCCAACAAGCTAAGGGAGACTGGTACTCAGTGACTGATCTTGCAAACACTGTCTTCTCTATCTCAATCTCAGAAAAGAGCCAACCTCAGTTTACTTTCACGTGGGAAGGATCCCAATAGATGTGTACAGTGCTGTCGCCTTGTTCTCTTGAACTCACCAGCTTACTGTCATAATTTGGTCAGAAGGCGTTTGGACTTGATGCAGGTCTCAAGTGTGATAATACACTAGATTAATGACATTATGATAATATCAGAAACTGAAGATCAAGCTAGGGCTGATTTGAATGCAGTGGTGACCCACATGACCAACTGGTGCTGGTTAATAAACCCAGCCAAGGCCCAAGGGGCTGCCTAAGCAGTGAAATTCTTAGGAATAAACTGGGCAGGAGCCACCTAGGACATTCCAAGAAACTAAAAGTAAGCTTCTGTCATTCCTCACTCGTAAGACCAAGAAGCCCAACGTTTGGTTGGTTTATTTGGATTTCAGAGAACACAAATGCCAAATCTGGGAATAGTCTAGCTCCTGTCTATAAGACTATCTGAAAGAAAGCTGTTTTTGAGTGGGGACCTGAACACAAGCAGGCCATGTCTGCATTACAAAAAGTGGGTTCTCATGATGCCCCTCAGAGATGAATTTTGGAAATTTGTGCCACTCACACTCATGTGGACTAGAGCTATGGCAAATCTATGAGCGTCTGCCAGTGGCAACTGTTTGGATTTTGGACCAGGAAATTTCCAGATGCCATGCTGGGTGCGCATCATCTGAGCAAAAATTACCAGCTTGCTACTAAGCATTAATCGAAACTGCCTCAGTGACTGAAAGACATAAAAGAATCATGAAAACTGAGATACCCAGGATGTCTTGGGTGATGTCAGAGAAACACTCTAACAGGGAAGGCAGCATGTGGAAAAGCTACGTAACAAAATGGAAATGGCTCATACAGCAGCATATGGCCGGAGTAAGGCAAGGAGGCACCCACTGTATTCAGAAACAAGAACCTTCTTTTCCTCTGGGACCACCTTTGGAACCACTTGGACAATTCCTTGTGAGAAGCTCTGGATCCAACAATAAGGAGCTGTGTGATTTACGGATGGCAGTTCCAGGGTGAATGGACAATATCCTGTTTGGAAAGCTGTCACATCGAGACCAAGAGGTAGAAAGACTCTGGTTGAAGAAGACAGGAATAAATTGGGTTCTTGGGCTGAATTGTGTGCTGTTTTCCTAGCAGTGATGGAAGAATGATTTAAAAAATCTCTGTGTTTGGGTTTTTACTGACTCATCACAGTAGCCTGTGGCCTGGCCACCTGGTCAGGCAGGTAGACAATGGAAAACTGGCTGCCTGTATGCCTATATGGGGCAAGGCCCTGTAAAAATCACTCTGGGAATTTAAGGGACCCATTAAAGTTGGACATGTCGATGCCCATCAGAAGAACCCCTTTCCAGGTTCAGGAGATTGGAACCAACAAGTGGACCTTTCAGTGTACATCCATGAAGTGGTCACCTGGATCCATGAAATGAATGGACCGGGGGTGGGGGGCTGCAGCCATGCAGAGATGGGCTGAATCTAGGTATGCTCCTCTTGCACCCTCTGAGACACATAATGCCAGTGAGAACCACTCTGTCTGTCAACAAGACAGACAGATACTGCAGATGGCTATGGGGAAGATTCCCCAGGGAAAGCCCTGCACATAGCCTGCAAGTGGATTACATTGGACCAATACTGGTAGCCTTGGGGGGCTATAAATGAGTTTTGACAGGGATAGACACTTTTGACTAGCCTTGCATACCTGGTGGTAGAGAGTTTTAGAATTGAGTTAAATTGTTGGACACCCAGTTGGCAACCACATAAAATAGGAGAATTTCTTGGTGTGGGAAAACTCCTGACATATTTGGTGGCCAGAAATGAAATGGTGTGAGTGTTGAGTAAGAGAATAGAAAGAAACAGTTCACTTTTCCTGTACAGGTTGTGGTAAGGATTAAATGAGATAGTACATGTAAGGCACTTAGCACAGGGTCTAGCATGTGGTAAGTGCTCGATAGATACCAGCTTTTCATTCATTCATTCTGTCAACAAGTATCTATTGAGAAACTCGTTACTGTTGTTCTGATTATGTGTCTTGATGAGTGATATATAATTCAATCCTAGAAAGGAAGCACCGGTAATAATAGTTAAAACTGTAATTCATAGAAACAGATGAAATAAAATGATAGCTGTGCTTTGCTTCAAAATAATTTGCAGGAGGAATGGGTGGGGGGGGTAGCTGTAAGAAGTTTGTTGAAGCTGGTTGATGGGTCCATGGTGGTATTAATATAGACTATCGTCTTATTTGTATATGTTTGAAATTTTCCATAATACAAAGTTTTTTTTTTAAAGTACAAAGACACACACAAAATTCACCACTTTCAAACGCCTGGTTAATGTCACATTTCTTTAGATTTAGGTCATGTAATTGGTTCGAAAAACAGAAGAATGAGTCAGTGAATCTTAAGACTCTGACAGTTGCAGGAGTCAGCTTCCTGTACCTTCTCCATTAATTTGAAAGCGACTTTTCTACATTTTTTTAGTTTTGAGCCTTGACGTAAAATTTTGTCTGATATATAACCATTTATCTGCCTGAATCGTAAATGGTTTATTTATATCATGTTTATACTATTACACAAGCATCCATAAACTTACATTTACATAACGTTGTTCTTAAATACATTAATCAACTCAGGTAAAAATGAATGGGAATCCAAACATTTTCAGTGCAACGAAGCCAGGATAGTTTAAATTGGCATTCTGAGTGGCTGTATTCTGAGAGCTTAATGGTACATTTTTCTTGAATTATTATTTTACTATATTACTTTGGTTTGAAGAAACAAATGTAAACAATAGAGTTGTAAAGTTGAATAGTTTCCAAGTTAGAGAACCCTGAGAATGTTTAGCAGCCCTCTGGGACTCAGTCTTAAAATGAGTTTTCAGAAGAATGGGTATTTTTCCACCTTTTCTGCCTCCTCCAAAATCTTGCTCCATTAATTACCTCCTCTTCCAATTGTATCGTTGGTCTCTCTCGCTGTTCTTACATTTTCTGTTTTTTGTGGACTAGTCTGATCTGATAGTCCTTCTCCTGATATACAGCATAACTCTGGCAGGTGCACAAAAGAGGACAAGACACATGCTCTAGGTATTAAGGCAATGTGGATGGGGAAATCAGTGATTGCAAATGTGGACCTCAAACCGAATGTCCCAAAGGCAGAGGCCATGAATTGTGGCACTGACTTGCCTCCAAGCTGCTTCTCACATGGTTATCTCAGGGCAGCATGCTCCAGGGTAAATGATGGCAGAAATATATTTAATAACAACAGCTCATTCTCTCTGAATAGGCCAACAAGAAAATAATCAAATAACAAATTGCACAGAGAAATTAAATATCAGCAAAGGGTTCATTTTGTCTTCTTGAAGCCCAGAATCAGCTCTGGGCTATTCCTCCATGATCCTTCTGTTTCTCCGTGATCCCTTCTGCCTGCCTTTCCTGACAGAATGCTGCAAGTCTGACTTCATTCTTTCATCACAAGAACACAGTTTTAGAACATTAAAATTTAAAAATTTTAAGCAATTGATGCTAAATGGAGCCTTTTACTGCTGACAACATCCTCGGAAAAGGGAATTAGAATTTTTCTCATCTCTGTGCTTATATATTTGAACTGTTTGCAAAAACTCAGTGGAAACAAACTCAGCTGGGCCTTCTTTAATTGTGTACTTAGTGGTTACTAATAAGTGTTGGTCTGAGTCACTGGAACGGTTCCTTATTTTAGTTCTCACAGTTGCTTTCCACAAGATAATAATTTAATTATCTCTCCCCTATTCTCTGTAAATTATAGCTATGGTTCACCTAAAATAAATAATTCCAATATTCAAGGTCAATAATATATATTTAATGTAGTTAGGTATGACTGCAGTTTGGGATAGAAACCTGGTCCAGTGTGCTATACCTTCTTATTTTTTTCTTGCTTTTTTGTCTTATGGTATTAAATGGAGTTGATCCATTTAATCACCAGTTCTTAGAATGGAGAGGTACTTATACATCAATGCAAAGATTGGTTCAGTACTGTATTCCCTGTGCCTAGCACCTAGCACACAGTATGTACCTCATAAATATTAATATCTGTGGTATAACTTTGTCTGGTTTGATCTTCCCATCCAGTGCAGAAATATTTTCAACCATTCTCCTCTATGATGGACCTTTATATGCTTTGCTTTAACCTTTCCAGTTCCAGGGAACCCCTTCCTTCTGCATTCCTTCCCTCCTCCCCTCCCCTTCTTCTTTCAGTAGATCTATGTTGAGTTCTTACTACTGTCTGGCTCTGGGATATTGTGAGCTAAAACACATTCCCTGCCCTCTTGGAGATAAATAGACTAATAGGGGAGGCAAACATTAATCAAAGGGTCAAACAAAATAGTAGTACCTAGAAAAGTAAAATGACAGAGACCGAAAGTAGAATGGTGGTTGTCAGGGGTGGGGAGCAGGGGAAAGGGGAGTTACTGTTCAATGGGTGTAACATGTCGCTACAGGATATTGGAAAAGTTCTGGGGATGGATAGTGGCATTGTCGTACAACAATGTGACTGTATTTCACGCTGTTGAACTGTACGCTTTAAAATGGCGAAAATGGTAAAATTTATGTTAGGTATATTTTATGTAACATAATAAAAATGAACAAAACAAAACCATAAAAAGATAAGGGCACAACTCTGATAAGTGCTAACAAGGAGAGCACACAGAGAATCCAGAGGCAAAATGACGTCCTCCTGTTGGTCAGGATGCTTTCCCAGGGGTGGGGAAACTGAGGGCTGGGGAATGAATATGAGCTGGCCTGATGTAGACATGAAGGAAAAGTGTCCAAGCAGAAGGACTGGCACTTTCAGGGGGTGGCAGGGAGCCTGTTGGGCACCAGGGACTGAGAGGAGGTCAGTGTGGTTGCAGCCGGCAGAGTGAAGGGGAGCAGGTGCAGGCTGGGGCCAGACACCCAGGGCGGGGCCAGTCCACAGAGGGCCTTGTAAACCCCCTAGGGAACTTGGTCTTTACCCTAACAGCACTGGGGGGCCATTCAGTAGTTTTAGCCAAGGTGGTGCCACGATTGAATCTGCATCCCACTCATGCTCACACGTGTTTGCGTGTGTCTCTGTGCGTGTGACTCTGAAAGCTCTTCCTTCTGTTAACTTAAGACTGCCTTCATACAACTCTCTCCCACCGGTCTTGGTTCTGCCTTCCTTTTAGAGCTCTGCAGAAGCAAATATTCTCCCTCTTTTCTTTGAGGGCTTTCAAACTCCAGTTCTGTTTCAGCTTCTCACTATCCTGATCATACCCTCTGTACCTTCTATATTATCACTCTTTGTAATAAAATGTGGCTTCTGGAGTCAAGTACAATCCTCCACTCAGTTTTGGGAACACCAGAAAAGCTATTTTCTGGGATCTGGACACCATACCAATCACTGACTGTTTCATGTTAAGTTGGCAGTTGACTAAGCAACCCTCACCTCCAAGTTTTTCAGATGCAGTGCTAATAAATCAGGGGGCCTCTTTCATTCTGTTTTTGCTCCATTGATTTTCTTAACATAAATAGAACTGCATTGGGTTTCAGCACTGGCTCTGCCACCAACTTGCTACACAGCCCCCTCTCTCTTTGGGAGCAAGCCGGCCCATAGGAAGCACATGTTCTTGCTCTCCCCCAGCTGTAGGGGTTTGTGCCCTTGGGAGGGCTGCAGTATTCCAGTGTGGGTCCGTATTGGGAGGCCCACTTTCCGGCAGACCTAATCTGCTTCCTTCATTATCAGCTTCGTCAGTAATAACCAGTTGCCTTACTTTATTGTTTCATTTCTTAATTGGCTCAACACGCAGTTACATTTGTTGGGTCCTCCCAAACAACGAGAGGATGACCAATGTTCATTTGCTAAAATTCCTCGTCCCTAGGACTATGACTTTACATAGTCCTTACATAAGGACATTTATACCATTAAATGTCCTTAGGTTGGTTTCAGCCCATTCTTCATTACAGCCAAATTAGCCCTAATCGGTACTAAAGATAATGGTCTGGCAGAGTTAACTCACATCCTTAACCAATTAGCTAACTCCAAGGAAGTGACTTTGGCCCTGGAATCCATCCCAGAGAAAAAGAATGCAGTATGCTGGAATGTTGCCATGGCATTATTCTCAATGCCATATTAGCAATTATATAGAAGTCCCCAGGAGTAAAATGCCATTTCTAAGAGAGGCTGAAAATTGGATCTGTTCTGTATTCAATTCCACTCTCTTGTACCTAGTCACAGCAAGGTCCTACGCTACTCTATGTAGCATATCCCTTGGAAAGTTTGTCCATGGTGCCTGTTATGTAGCATAAGCAGAAGTAATCATACAAATTGATAATGGTGATGAGTCAAAGTGTTAATGATGGTAATTTATATTTGCCAAGTGCTTTATGTGAATCAAGAAAATTTCAGGTACAATATGTCACTTGGGCCTCCCAGAAGCCCGGGGCAGCAGGCAGGGTGGGAAGTGTTGTCTTCATTTTACAAATGAGGAACCAGACTCAGAGGAGTTCCATAACAGGTCCAAAATCACCCAGTGTGTTTAGTGGTAGAGTCAGAACCAGAACACAGGCCTGCAAAGACTATCTAAAATTTGCCTCTTGACTTGACAGCCCCTCCAATTGTATATGACCTTCCACCCTGAAAGGGATCTACTCACAACCTGATGTAGGTGTGAACGTCACACACATGCATTCCCAGACTCAGTGCTCCTGGTAAGTAACATCTTCATGTGATTCTCGTGTCTACAACGCAGTGCCTGTTGACTGCCTTAGATCCCAGGCTTCTCAGGACAGGCCCCTGAGGGGCCTAGGACCACAGATATTGGAAATAGACTGTTTGGGTTCAAATCCTGGCTCTGCCAATTGCTGTCTGAGGGCAAGTTACTTATAGATCTGCCTTATTTTGGGTTCTCCTGAAAGCAGAGCCTAAGGCCAGAACTTGGGTAATGATAGTTTAGTTCAAAGTGATCCCAGGAGGCGGGAGAGAGCAAAGTGAGACATGGAAGGGAGAGAAGCCCATACAAAGCATGTTCTGGTTTGGTTTCTACTGTGGGCAACAACAGGTTGTGCTGGGGACCTTCTGAGGAGCCATGTGTAGAATGCACCTCAGAAGCTGTCTTGTCACCTGACTCCTGTCCTCACTGGTGGCCAGTCACCCCAGGGCTGTCAGCTCCCCACACTCCCAATGGCTGAGTGACTGAGCAGCTCCTCAAGCCTTCACAGTTCTGAGACAGCAAAGCAGAGAGACAGCTGAGGCCCAGAATTGATGTGGGATGCTGGCAACACGCGTGGAACCGTGCACCCAGAATGTGCTGGAATCATGTATCAGAACATGCAGTATCTGGGATAACGGGTTGCAATATAGCTCCTCATACAGTGCTAGTGATGATTAAATGATACACGGTTCCTAGGATACTTACTATACTTGATAAATATTAGCAGTAATGAGAATGAGGATGATGATGGGGATAATTTATCTTATATAAAATCCATAGTAATTCTAACTGAAATTAAAGTCAACAAGCAGGTAATATTTTTGCTATATGTATGTGACTGTATTATTGGTCAGAGCTCTAATCTGGAACTATTTTTATAGAACTAGCTACATCACTGCACCAAAAATAATTTATAGTTTGTTCCTTTAAGTTAAATAACCATTACAAAATAGCTGGTGATAATCCTGTATATCTGTCACTATAAAATTTTTAAAAAATTGGTAAGAGTACAGGAATCCATGGATTGGGGTGTGTATGTATGTGTGTGTGCACACTTAATTTTAGTGGTTCATGAAAGATTTAATCCATATGATCTTCATATTTCTAAGCATGTTTTACATTCTGGATCCCAAATTATTAGTTAGGGTACTGTTGGCATTTTCTTAATCTGATCTTGTCTTCTTTGTTCTTACAAGTGCCACCATGCCTGGCCCTTCAGTGCTTTTTAGAGGCTCAAAACTGCTAGCATGGTGGCTCACGCCTATAATCCCAGCGACTGGTGAGGCTGAGGCAGGAGGATCACTTGGGGCCAGGAGTTCGAGACCAGCCTGGGCAACAGGTACCACCTTACATGGCAAATTGATAATCCAAATTATCCAAATTATCAATTTATGATGGGGACTCTTCTTTTGCAATGACAGACGTGGTTACACCTGCCATCCAGCAAGCTGCTCCTGGTTTCAAGATATCGTAAAGCCTGTGTGGAAACAAAATAGTAGGTTGCTGTGACCACGCATCATCAGAGCAAAAAGAGGTTAATAGAAATGGCAGGATATCTCTGGAAGCCACATGAGTCGTTTCTAACTCAGAGTGGAGCACAGCCCTTTGGTGAGTGTATTTGTTTTCCTTAGGGTCTGTGTCTTCTCCCCTGGTCAATGTTAGCTGGATAGACTCTGCTGACTTGAGTTGTTCTGATCCTCATTTCTACATTTCCATGTAGACCACCCTCTCACGTTGCAACATTCTTTATTAAGAGATGTTAATATCACTCAGATAATTTTTCTATTCCTGTTTTGGGGCCAGAGCCCTTTGAACCTTTTTTAAAAATTTTGGCTACCTTTTGCATATATGTTGATTTTTTCAATCAAGTCAGTCCTTTGCCCCCTTTCCCCACAGCTATGCTCTGATGCCTTCACAGATGTAGCTTACTCTGAATGGGGTAAATCAAAGAGCTCCATGCAAGAAGTTATTTTTGAAACTTGCATTTTACTCACTAAAATAGCCGTAAAAACACTACTGGAGAAAATTAAAGAAATAACATAGCTCTAGTTCCCATAAGCTATTATCATAGACTCCAGCCATCTATATTTTTGCCCCTATATTGCTTTGTTCTCTATAAAACTCCTTTATGAAACCCCAGAAGAGATCTTCAGACAATAAGAACGGTCATGTCTGTTCAGGTTCTTAATACATTTTTTTCCTCTGGGGTGTGCTATGCCAGATCCTATCGGCTGATTCTCTTATTAAATTGATCTTGGCTTTTATCCACGAGCAAAGGCCACACTCTCCGTGTGCAGTGTGGACTCGTTTTAACTAAACCTTTAAAAAAGTTTTTTTGATTTATAGAGCAGATTCACCTATTCCTTGAAGTTATAACCGCATCTATAATACAAACGTAACACCGGTGCTGATTTACGTTAGGGTTTATCCACTGGTTCACGCTCGTAATATTTTTGGCTTCCAACCCCCTGTGTTCTTGAGCTCCAAAGATGGAACATGTGTTGTGTTCCAGGAGTTAAGAAATGCTACTGTCAAGTGAGAATGACTTGAAACATCCCAAAATTCTCGCACACGTTCCTCCTCCACAGCCCTGGGGGATTTGGGAGGGGCGTTGTGGCAGAGGCTGTGGTGTTTCTCCTCGGTTCCTCCTCCCGCCCTTCAGCTTGCCCCAGCCCACTTCCAGCTGTTGGTACCTGGGCCTCCAAGCCATGTGCTGTGCCCAGACACAAAGTGGCAGGTTGAAAGGAAGGAATGAGGGAATTAATATCTCTGAAAGCCTTCAACCAAGGACTGATGGGACTTGGTTTACAAACACCCAACAACCCTTCCTCTAGGGTGAAAAACTTCGAGGTGTGTATTATACCATTTCCCCATGTTTCCAGCAGCATTAAGCTCCCATTCCGGCAGGGACAGCTGGCTTAAAAGCACATCTTGACTGCTTCCTTCTCTTCCCCTGTCCCACTGTCTCACTTCTCCACTCCCCTACCAGTGCGTCCTGCACCTCACAAACTACTTGCACTTGAATCCTATCTCAAGGTCTGCTTCTGGGAAACCCAAACTAAGGTGTGTGATGTAATGGGGTAGAGGAGACTCCCTACCATAGCACTCAAATCAACCCAGAAATTATAGCTGATAAACTATAATGGACATAGTGCCTGGCACATAAAAATAATTGTTTTATGATTGTTTTTCAAGTGATCATTGCTTATGGTCCTCCTCTCAACAAGTGACCGATCTGGTGGGAGAGGTTGCCATAGAAGCCATGAGGCTCTAATATAATGTAGTTGGTGCTGTAAGGAGGGGTGAGAAACTTCCTGTGGGAGCACAGAGGTGAGCCAGCAGTTCTTCAGGATGGGATGAAGGAAGGGCTTCAGGGAAAGTTTTTATTGATGGGGTGACATTAGATGAGGAAGCTGGAAAAGAGCATTTCAAAAACGAAGAGCATGAACAGAGAGAGAGAGAGATGTAAACAGCTGGGAGTCCTGACACGGTGAGGAGAACAACTGGGCTGGAGCAGGGGGTGTTTGGGAGCAGGGGCTGGGATGAGATGGTGACAGCCCCAATGCCTTGCTAAGGAGATTTGGCCTCACACTGCAGGTAACAGGGAGACATCAAAGGTTTTTAAGCAGAGGAGTAACATGCATTGGAAAATCTCATTTCCAGATAAATCTGGTGCAGCTATGGGGGTACATAAGACTACACTTGGGGCTCAGTTTCCATAGGTGGGGCAGGAGAGGTGGAGGTTATGCACACGGGATGCCTTTGTTGAACCCCAGTCCTGCCACTCCCTAATTATGTAATAATCGGAACTAACATCTACTGAACCTGTTTGCCTGGACTATTGGAAGTGCTTTACTTGGACTATTCATTAAATCTTTTGTCCTTAAGATTTCTCATCTATACAATGGAGATAACATTATTTTATATTAGTAAAATGTTATTTTGTAACTATTTTATGTAGCTACCTCACAGAGTAGTTCTATAAACGGGTTAACATGTATCAACTTTTTAGAAAAATGCCTGGTACATAGCAGATGCTCAGTAAATGCTACTGCTATTATTGCATGTGCCCTTCTGCTTTTAGAAGAGCTCACATAAAGGGAAATTGATGGCTGCACCTAAGTTTCCCTCCACCTGAGTTCAGACATTGCTGAATGGCATCCGTAGCAGGCACCTGCACCCAAGTAAACACTGCAAGTGACCGTTGAAGGGAGGGCTGGTATAGTGCAATGTTGCATAGCCTGACTTCCCTCACACGGCTCTAAGAATCTGAGTCCACTGAAAAAGCTGTGTTTGATCTAGACTGGAAGCTGTGGAGAGCTGTCCCTTAGTGGAAGTGCTGAAGGAGTTAGATATGGATTTGTGGACTCTATTATCATTATCATTATGTAGCTCAGGCTTGGATTATAAAGGGCAAATATCGCCTGTGCCTAGAATGTTTGTTTGCTCAGTGTTGGTGCTTAGAAGACTCCACCCAAAGTGGAAGTGGAATATGCTTTCTTGTTAGACATCTGGGTCCCAGTCTCTGCTTTTATTAATTGTGTTTCCTTGAGACAGTCCCTTACTCTCCCTGAGCTTTATTTTTTTCATCTATAAAATATGTAGAGTAACTTTGGGGACTCTCAACATTTCCATGGGTTGTATCTTGAGATCTTAGGAAACCACAAACTTGTGAGTATCTCCAGATAATGTAATTTCCCTCACAAAATTTAGTACATTGTTACTGAGCCCAGTGGCTTATCCACTTGTTGACACTCACAAGTAGTGGGGCAGTCTGGGTGGTGGAGCTTATAAAAATGACTTTTCAAAAAGCAGGTGGAACTAAAATGATTATTGTTCGTCTGTTTTGCTGCCTCTAATACAACACCTCTTGTTACTTAAGCAGAGATACGAACTTTGTTTCTATATATGCAGCTATATATCTTGCCTTGAGCGTGACACATCCATGATAAACATCTAAATGTGAAAATAAAACATGAGGGCTTAGCCTGGACTTCTGATATCATGAAAGAAAGTGCTGTTGAAGGTCTCTACTTGAAGGAAAAAAAAAAAACATGCTGGAAAGTTTTGAAAAGAGTAGTCATTTATATTTAGTAACTTGATTTGAATTTGGAATTTCTCCAAGAGACTGAAGAAAAAAAATAAATAATTTTTAGATAATGGCTGCCTAAGCAAGGGAACTTTAAGTACTTAAATGTACAGAAAGTTCATATAACAAACTTTTGTAAGCTTTAAAATTCCACTTTTTAGTTACTTGCACTCCTGTACAAAAAAGGCATTTGGAAATGGACATTCCACTGATGTTATCTTTAATATAATACATGACTGGGTACTTTTTGATGTTTAAGAGTCCTTCACTTGGAGAGGTACAGGATTTACAGACTGTCTAGAGCCATTTACATTTTCCATAATCACCCACAATCCAGCTGAGTCTAAGTTAAGTGTTGATCATGAATCTGGAGTTGGACAGGGTAAAGTTAAATCTCAGGATGCCTGGAGTGTGTCATTTTTTGGTGTGTAAGATTCAAAAGTGAGTCAAATGAATTTCAAGATTTCACAATTAACAATCAGAAAAGCAACACTTCAATTCTATCTCAGATTTAGAGAATTAAAATGGCTCTCATGAAATCACACCCTCACAAAGTAGAAGATCACAGAATTAAATCATCAATCAAACCTTGGGAAGAAAGGGGATATTATCCACTTGATATCTGTATAAGTTTTCAATGAGTACTATGTGTGCTTGCAAATGAAAATCTGCTGTCAAAGCTACTGACAGGCTTTGGGAGCCTTCTTTCTTTGTCCCAAGCAAATGTTAGTAATTCTTAGGGAAGACGTTTAGAATGAGCTGTTTTCTCTGGACTGTCCTCTGCCATAAGAATAAGAATGGTCAATTATCTTAAGTAGCTGGATTTAGATGGAATCCTTATTGTGGTTTTAAAAAGTGTCAATGATTACAGATGAGAATGCTAATATTTGGCAGAGGTGACATCACTAATAAATATAAAAACATTTCTAAGACAAGAAAAAATAATAGATGAAAAGTCTATTTCCCAAGATAATGTCTCATCTATGCTCTGGGGCAAGTTATTTAGTTTCCTTAGGACATTGAAAAAAGTGCTAATGATTTAATAAAATTTGGTTACAGTGGTGATCTCAGTCCGTTTTGTGCTGCTGTAACAGAATGCCACAGCCTGGGTAATTTGTAATGAACAGAAATTTATTTGGCTCATGGTTCTGGAGGCTGGGAAGTCCAAGCTCAAGGGACAGGCATCTTGTAAAGGCTATCTTGCTGCATCATCTCATGGCGGAAGGCAGAAGGGCCAAAGAGTGCTCACAAGAGAGCAAGAGATCGAACTTGCAGCCTCAAGCCGTTTATAATCGGCATTAATCCATTCGTGAGGGTGGAGTTCCTCTAACCTAAACACCCCCCATTGGGCTCCACTTCCTGACACTGTTGCATTGGGGATTAAGTTTCCAACACATGCTTTTTGGAGGAAGACACATTCAAACCATAGCAACAGCTTTAAGTAGTTTCCCACACTCCTGAGATATGAAGGTGCTCACAGGGGGAAAAAATATGAGCTGTTTATTAATTCTTCTATTTTTTCCCCAGTGGATTCTCCTGAAGACAGTACAACTGATACAATCAAAATCTCATAAGAATTAGTACATATCAGAATCACCCATGTTAGTCAGGGTTACTCTAAATGATAAAAATTCCTCACTATTAAGATTTGTTTCTCTCCAAAAAAAATCAAACTATGGGACAATAAAGCTATTATATTACTAAATGTATCAATGTATTCTCTTAAACAAAAAGGGTAGTTTTGAAGGAGAAATTATGTAAAGGCATTCATATATTTTTGTGTTCTGAGACAGTTATTTGCTAAGAAGTACCTAAGGAACAGGTTATGGAAGTTCCAGAATGAAATATTATTACTGGTTTAACAGCTTAAATACTTGGTTCCTTTTTAAAAATGTGTACATATATTTTTTTAACTTTTATTATTTATTTATAAATTTTATTTTAACAAAGTAAATTTTATTTATTATAAATTTTATTTATCATCTGCTCATCGACAAATGAATGAATAAACAAAATGTGCTACATCCCCATAATAGAATATTTCAAACACAGAATTAGAAATAAAGGTTCAGTGAACTCCTAGGCATCTGTCCCCCAGCTACACAACTATTAACTCATGGCCTCTTGTTTTGTCTAACTCAACCTCACTCACTGCTTCTTTACTTAGCACAGAAGCATCCTGAACTATCCCAAGCCATTTGCTGGAAATGTGACTTCGCACACACACTACTAATGTGCGGCAATAGTATTGAATGCAAAAGTCTCTGTGTTGGATTGAGGGGAAAAAATACATATTATTCTATTCAAAGACCCACACTCACTTTCCAGTTGACAGAAATTGCACAGGTCTTTCCTTTTACATTGTCAACTTCTAAAGTTGAGTATGTTTTCTTGAAAATGAAGTTTGTCCCAGCATATGTTTTGCACATTGACTTACACATTTTGCACACTGACTTACTCCATACAGTGGCTTTTTGAAAACAATTTCCACATAACGCTTGGAGGCATTGATTTTTCTACGGTCTCATTAACTCTCATGTAAATGCCAGGTTTTGTTGAGGAAGAAAAAACTATGTTAAATGATGGGAACCTTGGGCATTATTTTTATAAGCAAAATTTTTTTCTGGTTTGGAAAAGGTCATGGCATTTCTAAGAGTGTGCTCTCTTGGAGGGTTGCTGTGTTTTCTCCGGAGATATAATGAGATGCAATTGATCTGTCAGCAAAAATGGCTTTCAGAGGCTGCAAGAACAGTAAAATCAAATGAAAGCAAACATGATTATCCTAAAGTGACTTTTGAATAAAAAGTGGTTATCTCACTTTCTCAATAGTTTTGAAAATAACACCAAAAGGATAAAAACACAATCAAAGGCAACTTAATGTTCTTAAAAGTTTATGGGAGACTTTTCAAAAAATGGTGCTGAAGCAATTGGACATCCATAGGCAAAAAAAAAAAAAAATTAACCTTAACCTAAATCTCACACTTAAAATGAAGTGTGAGATTCATTTTAACTTAAAATGTTCATTTTAACTTAAAAGATTAAGATTCATTTTTAACTTGAATGAATAAAGATTCATTTTAACTTAAAAGTGTGAGATTCATTTTAACTTAAAATGAATCACAGACTTAAATATAAAACATAAAGCTATAAAACTTTTAGGAAAAGACATATGAGAAAATCTTCCCAATCCAGGGCTAGGTGAGGAGTTTTCAGAATTGACACCAAAAGCATGATCCATAAAAGGAGAAAATTTGATAAGTTGGACCTCATCAAAATTAAAAATTTTGCTCTGCAAAAGACCTTGTGAAGAAGATGAAAAAACAAGCTACATATAGGAAAAAATGTTAGTAAATCACATATTCAATATAGAGCCTTGTATCTAGAATTTATAAAAAACATACAAAACTCAACGGTTAGAAAAAAAATTCAATTAGAAAATGGCCAAAAGACATGAACAGGCATTTCACTGAAGAGGACATACAGATGGCAAATAAGCACATGAAAAGGTGACCAACATCGATAGCTCTTTGGGAAACTCAAATTAAAACTACAACAAGTTATCACTACAAACCCATCAGAGTGGTTTAAATAAAAAATAGTGATAGCACCAAATGTTTGCAAGGATATGGAGAAACTGAATCACTCGTTGCTGGTAGAAATACAAAATGGTACAGCCACTCTAGAAAACAGTTTATTTATAAACTATTTTATAAAACTAAGCAAGCCCTTACTATACAACACAGCAATTATACTTTTGGGCATTTATTGCAGAGAAGTGAAAATTTATGTCAACACAAAGACCTGTAAAAGAATGTTTGCATAGCAGCTTTTTCATAATAGTCAAAAACTAGAAAAAACCCAAATGTCCTTCAGTAGAGGAACAGCTAAATGGAATACAATAAAAAGGAACTATTGACACACATTTCTTGGATGGATCTGAAGGAAATTATGCTGGGTGAAAAAAGTCAATCTCCAGGGATAATATGATTCCATTTATGTAACATTCATAAAATGACAAAATAAAAAAATTACAGAGATGAAGAACAGATTAGTGTTTGCCAGGGGTTAGGGATGAGGAGAGGGGTGAGTATGGTTACAAAAGGATAACATCACCTTGTGGTGATGGAACTGTTCTGTATATTGTGCTAGTAGTTACAAAAGCCTATGCATTTGATTGAATTGCATAGAACTACACACACACACACACACACACACACACAGGCATACACAAACAAGTACATGTAAATCTGTGAAATCAGAATCAGCTTTATGGATTGTACCAATGTCAATTTCCTGGTTTTAATATCGTGTTTTTGTGTTCTAATATTGTATTGTATTGTTAATCAAGATATTATCATTGGGGAAAACCAAGCGAAGGATACATAGGCCCTCGCTGTACATTTTTTTGCAACTTCTTATGAATATATAATTATATCAAAATCAAAAGTTTTTAGAAAGTTTATGAGAGCTTGAGTTGTGTGTTTATTGAGAAGCCTGGACAGTAAAAGGCTATTTATTGTATTGATACTAATTAGTTCCATCTCTTCCTACTGCCTCCTTGAAGAATTGGTGGATCTGGGCCACTGACAGTTTCATGGAAGAAAATGAATTCTCCTCTTTCTTATGTCTGTTATTCCTATTCTAGACATTGCCACTCCTCATTATGAAATACACAGTAATGGGACAAAACTTTAAGTTTTCAAAACCCTCTCTTCTCTTTGAAGACTTCTCTTCCTCCTCCCTTTGTTTAGCATCACCAACATACTAAAATTTATTAGGCCCGTATTTTTTGTCTGTCACTGTTGCAAATTTCCAAAACCGAAATTAAAAGAAAAATGGAAATTTTTGACTTACCTAACTTCAAACTCCAAAGGATGGGCCTGGCTTTGGGCTCGGCTGCGTGTCAGCGTGTATAGCAATCTTAATCTCTCTCTTTATCTCTCATTGCTACTTGGCGTCACTCTAAAACAGCTTCTCTGCATGTAACCTACATGGTCCTTACAAGTCATAGTCACAGAGAATGAGAACACCTTCATCATAGCCTGTGCACAAATCTAAGATCGATGCCTGAACCATGTGAGATTATTACAGAAAGGGGAAGGCCTGGTTTTCCAAAGAAGGGATGTGGTGTAGGCAAAAAAAATTATACACTCACGTTTTATAAAATAACAAAAACTGAAGCTTTCAGAGGTCAATTATCATCCCAAGGTCTTCCTTGGTGTTGCCATGACTCAAAGGCAGGTTTTCCAGCTCTACTGCTGACGCTCTCAACCATGGGGTCACGCTGCCTCCAAGAATCATTGCTCTCCTAGTTAGATAATCCCAGTTCCTAACACCACTTCTATATTTATTTTTATTTTCTACCATATGCTTAGACTCTTCTCTTTATCGATTCTAGGTCCTCCAGTTTTCCAAATTGACTAGGACAAAATAGGAAATAGATCCCAGGAAGATTCTAAGCAATGGTTTATACAGTGAAAAGTTGCTTATTATTCCCATATAGCTTAAGGGCATATTACCATTTATGCAGTTGAGATATGCTTAAAGGTTGTATAATGTTATAAATGGAAGTTTTGTAAATCAGATTACTTCCTTTATTCATTTACATTTGTTCTTTAGTGCCCACTGTGTCAAGTTCTCTTAACACCAGCAAGAATTGGAGATATCAGAATAATAGGAAAGCAAATATAAAGTATTTTTAAAATGACAAAAGAGGTTTAAAAACCTGACTTAAGAGTTCTCATTCTAGTATTGGGAGACAGATAATAAACAAATTAGCAACTATATAGATACAGATATATAGTATGGGATATTAAGAGGTTATTAGTGCTCAGGGAAAAAAAAATAAAAGTATGCAAAGAAGGTAGGAGGGTGAGGAAGGAGGGTGCTATTGACTATCAGGTGACCAGGTAAGGAAGATGTCATCAGTCAGGTGACATACTACCTACACTGAAAGCTTTTCCCAATACAGAGTTAACTCAGTACTCCTGAAGGTCTCTGTTACAAGACAGAGTAACAACGATGTAGTGGGATAGGATAAGAGTTAGAGGCAATTCCTTGACATTGTTTTAAAAGGGAATAAAAATATAGGAGGAAAGAAGGATGAGAGCAAAGAAGTTCAAGGCAATTTTAATTGATTGACGTTGCCATGAGTCAACTGTTGGCAGCTGAACTGATAGACATTAAACATTCAGACGTCATGATAGAGAATAAATACATGAAGTGATGTGCATTGGAAACCAATGATTGCTTTAACTTTATTTTTCAGCCTTCTCTGAGGAGTAAAATATATTGTTTTGTCTATTTCTGCTTTTTCCTTGCAAGCTGTTTAAAAACTTTTAAATTAGGGTAGAAACTCAGGAAGACTGAAAGTAGCTTACATCTGAATTCACACTAGTGGGCAGAAACAGAGAAAAAGAACCTGTTTTTAATTTTTGAAAAAAAAGGATTTGATTACTTCACAGATGAACAAAAACAATAAGCTGCTCAATCCTGGCTAATTTTATTCTCAGAAATGTCTTAAAATAATATCTACTAGTATTTAATTTAGAGCAACATGGCATACACATATATATAACTTTTAGCATTTCATATCTATATGGTCCTTAAAAAATCAGAGCTAAAATTATTAGAGACACTAGACATAAAATAAATAGTAATTACTCTTTTTATAACATTAACTAAAATGTCACTTATTTTTATACTCAGAAATTCATTTGAAATCTCTTTTGATTATTTTAACTTTTTAAAAAAATGTCAAATTAGAACTTTTTTCACTTAATTTTTTTCAATTATCTTTGACCAAATGCAATAAAAACTTGATCTGAACATGTCTATATAAGGAACGTATGTATTTTTTCATAAATATAATAAGAGATGCCTTTAGAAAATAATAATGTTTTGATTCATTTTTAAATAGATTGAAAACCAGTCTGTAATAAAAAAGGTTTTACAATTTATTGTGTAGAAATAAAAATCACTTTATCTGTCCTTGTATTTTTATAGCTATCATTAAATTTAGGTTCCATTTTTATAAAACCTCATCAGTCTAGAAGTATCTATTTTCCTGCCAGCTTTGTCTGGATGTGATTCATAAATGTGTCAAGAAAATCTAATAAATCTTTCACTAGTATGTATTAATATTTTAATTGCAATTTAAGGAACAGAGAAAAGATTCTGCAGTCAATGAATTGGGAATATTTTTAATGTCGCATTTCAAATTAGCAATAAATTGCTGTTTTTCTATAATGGCTTTACTCTGAGAACATCTATCATGTGAAAATCTAGCCTCTGGGCACTGATGTAATTGCAAAAAGCTATTGAATTTGCTTTTTAAAAAATTCTCTTATTACTTTTCTCGAGAGAAATTTATCTCTCATGTCTGTCTCTGAGATAATTCTGTCCTTAATTCTCCAAAAGGATCCCCACCCACATTGCCTCCTGACCTCAAGAGACTGAAGAGATGAAACCTAGCTCCTTTTGCAAAAAACAATAGCAAGAATGGCTCTTGGACGTTCGCAGAAATCTTTTATTTGCCATCAGTCCATGCTGTATGCATTGGATGAACCTGAAAACAACATCAAAGGTAAGGACATTTAATCATGTTGCTTATTATTTCTGTAAACTGTTTAAAATTAATTTTATCAGGAAATTAGAGAAAATAAGAAAAGCTTCCCTTTTCTGTAAAATATGTTGTATTTCTTACAATTATGTATGCTCCTGTGTCATTATCAGGGCAAAGTTAATTATCCTAGAACAGGAAGTCTTAAGAAATGTTGATTTATTTGGTTTATAGTCCTCTATTTCTTGTAGTTATTGTACTTTTATTGTCTTTTAGAAGACAACAAAATCCGAATGATTTCTCAGTACGGTGTAGTTCATCCAAAAGTCCTTCCAGGTCAAGAAATTTTCTTGGAAGCAGGTTGATATCTACATAATTTGAAGAGATGGATAGGAAAAGGAATAATTAGGATTATTGGGGTTACTACATAGTATATGAACTATTAGTGTTCAGAGAGAACAGTTATAAAATAGGAATTTCATCTAGAAGCCAAAGGCATTTGTGGAGAGAGCTGAAAGTTATCCTGTCACTAAATAATAGCTACCCACTAATAGTTTCTAAACTAAATGGGCCCCCAATCACTTGGTGAGTTTCTGTAATTGTCACAAATGACTATCTCCTCTTGAGACATCTCTGTAGCTCCACAAGTGGCTTCTATCATGAACCGTAGGCTAATCTGAGTTTTTGGAGCAATTTACTTTCAACTTCCATAACCTCAGTAGAACTTTTACTCTTTAGTATTACACATCCTTATGCAAAAATTTTCTCTACATTTCAAATTTGAAATTAGGATGGTATTTCGAAATGGTTCATCCTGCATCAGCATAGGCAATAAGTAGCAGGCAACTGGGAAGATAAATTGTCTTAGTCCATTTGGCTGCTAATAAAAAACACCATAACCAGGTGGCTTATAAACAACAACCCATTTCCTGGTTCGCAGATGGCTGTCTTTTTGTTGTGTCCTCAAGTGTAGAATAGGCAAGGAAGCTCTCTGGGTCCTCTTTTATAAGAACACTAATCCTATTCTGCCTAATCACTGCCCAAAAGCCCCACCTGCAAATACCATCACATTGTGGGGTTAAGATTTCAACAGTGAATTTTGGGGGCCACATTCAATCAATAACATGTATGAAAGGGTGCAGGTGGTCTTAGAGAAGATAAAACAGAACATGGAACAAGATCCTCAGCATTTTGAAAGTCTAAATACAGCTGACACTTGGCTTAATGAAAGCTCATTGAACGAGTGCGTGAGCATCCCAGCAAGCATTCACACATTACAGGTTATCACTATTTCACATAGTATTCACTCTCCATTTTTTAGATAACGATGATGTTCATAGTTATAACTAACTATAACTATGTCAAAGTGACTATGAAGACCAATGTTCTCCACTTGGCTTTTATAAAGTATTTAAAAAATTAAAGTGGCCAGGCGACATGGCTCACGCCATAATCCTAGCACCTTGAGAGGCAGATGCAGGAGGATTGCTTGAGCCCAGGAGTTTGAGATGAGCCTGGCAATAGCGAGACCCTGTCTCTACAAACATTTTTTAAAAATTAGCTACATGTTGTGGTGTGCGCCTGTAGTCCCAGCAACTCTGGAGGCTGAGGCAGGAGGATCGCTTGAGCCTATGATGATGTCACTGCATTCTAGCCCAGGCAACAGAAGGAGACCCTGTCTCAAAAAAACAAACAAAAATTAAAGCTAGTGATTACAGCATAGTCATTGAGGCAGACATGTCTTAGGTGAATGCCTTCACAAAGTAGGAGGAGGATTTCATAGTTACCAAGAACATCCAGGGAGTATGTAGCAAAATTTGGATATTTCATGCCCAAAACAGACAAACGTTGCTTGTGCTAACATGCAAAGATTGCCACCATCCAATTCAATGTGTCATTATCATATCTGGCCTGGACTTCTTTCTTTTTTTAAAGTTAGGATATTATTCACATACCATAAAATTCATCCTTTTAGAGTGTAGAATTCAGTGGTTATTAGTCTATTCACAAGACTATGCAACCAGCACTACTTGTCTAATTCAAGAACATTTTCATCATCCCAAAAGGAAACCCCCATACTCAGAAGCAGTCACTCTCCCCAGCCTCTGGAATCCGCTGATCTATTTTCTGTTACTATGGAGTTGCTTGTTCTGGACGTTACATATAAATGGGACCATACACTATATGTATCACCTTCTGCAGTGTCCTCTCACCTGGTCTTCCTGCTTCTAAGGGGGTCCCCCAGAGCCTGCTCTCCACTGAAGCCAGAGGGATCTTTTTCAAATGTAAATAAGATCATCTCACTCCTCTGTTTAAAATCCTCCCAAGGCTTCCCATTTTACTTAGAGAAAAATTCAAGCTCTTTATCATGGCCTACAAGACCCTTCAATGATGAGGACCCTACCCCGCCTACTTCTCTGACCTCAGCTCTCCACACTCCACTCATTCACTCTGTGCCAGCTACACTGGCTTCCTTCTGCTCCTCCCACTTGTCAGGCTTGTTTCCGCCACAAGGCCTTTGCACTTGGTGGTCTCTCTGGAGCTCTTTTTTCACAGTTCTTCCCATGACTGGTTCCTTCTTATAGTTCAGGTCTCCCACATCACCTCCTCAGAGAGGCATGCCTTCGATGACCCTGTCTCAGGTATCTTTCCCTGAACTCCCAGCCACCTTCTATTATTTCATTAGCCTGGTTTAATTTCTTTATAGCATTTATTACTATTTGATATTGCTATTGTTTTTATTTACTTGTGTATTATCTGACTCTCTTGAAAATTTGCCAATTCCATCAAGGCAGACACGTTAACTGACTTGGTTACTGCTGTATCCTAAGCTTCTAGAATGGAGTCCACCAGGTGCTCAATTAATATTTGAAGGACTGCATGACTATCTCACCTAGAATCCCTAAATCTTCCAGGTCTAGCCTTTACTTTCAGTTCATGAAGCTGGGAGTCTTTGCCTATTAGTAGACTTCCCTATTGCCAACTACAGCCTGACTGTATTTCTATCCATTGCTGGCTCTCACTTTCTCCTGACACTCAACTCTCCTCCCTTCTTAACCCCTTCCACAATGACTTTTCTAGGTACCCCCATCACAAGATAGCAGGTCTTGCTACTCTACAGGCTCATAACCTATGGAGCCTCCATTCTTACAGGATATCAACAGAAAGCCAAGTCCAGTTGCCAATTTGTGGTCAAGAATGCAGGAGCTAATAGGTGAAAGGAATGAGCATGGTATTAAGAATCAAACTTTCAGTCTGAAACGGAGTAAATGGAAATGCTTTCAATGTTGGTGGCATATACAGATACACAAGTTCAATTTAAATGAACGTGAACTTCTAGGCACAGATTGGAATGCTTGTAGCTAAATTATCAAGGCTCCACTACAAGGGTCTGGGATTTAGCTTCTTTGGAATGCCTGGCCAAAAGGGGATCTGCCAAATCAGCTTCTATGTAGTCATTTGTTCCCAATATTTGTTCTTGGGGAAATACAAAGCCTATCCACCCCCATTGCCTCACTCCACCATCCATCTTCTCTTACCATCCAAGCCACATAATGGCATGATCTGCCAGTCTTTTCTTAAACGTTTCTTCAAAAATAACAGCTCATGGCCGGGCGCGGTGGCTCACGCCTGTAATCCTAGCACTCTGGGAGGCCGAGGCGGGTGGATCGCTCAAGGTCAGGAGTTCAAAACCAGCCTGAGCAAGAGCGAGACCCCGTCTCTACTATAAATAGAAAGAAATTAATTG
>CAUYRT010020363.1:0-62865 GCA_963574885.1 Lepilemur ruficaudatus
GGCCGAGGCAGGTGGATCGCTCAAGGTCAGGAGTTTGAAACCAGCCTGAGCAAGAGCGAGACCCTGTCTCTACTAAAAATAGAAATAAATTAATTGGCCAACTAAAAATATATAGAAAAAATTAGCCAGGCATGGTGGCGCATGCCTGAGAGTCCCAGCTACTCTGGAGGCTGAGGCAGGAGGATCGCTTAAGCCCAGGAGTTTGAGGTTGCTGTGAGCTAGGCTGACGCCATGGCACTCTAGCCCAGGCAACAGAGTGAGACTCTGTCTCAAAAAAAGAAAAAAAAGAAATTACATGGAGTTGTGGTTTCACCTATAAGACAAAACGCCATCTTTGCATCACGCTCATATTTCAATCGTCTGCGCTAACCCTCGCGCTGATTCCGTGGCTGACTTAGAGCCGGCTCACCTCTGGAGCTTGTTCTGAATGGGTTTCCTTTTCGTTTTGCTTCACTGTTGCTGTCAAAACAGACTTGGGAGATTTTCTCAACACATAAATAGAGAGGGAATATATTGTGTAGTCCTTTTCTTCAGAAGTATGATCTAGATAAATTCGTACATATTTTATCTCTCCCCATCACGGCACAGCATAGCACAAGCCAGTTCAATTACCTCGGCAACAAGCTAGCAATGCAACTTTATCACTTCATTTTTTCATCTTTTTTCTTTGACTTGATGTGTGTTCTATGCAGTATATCAGCAAAATCTCATCAAACCCAGCCTCCTTTAGGCTAATAAATCTCAGTCACAAATTAATCTCACACAAAATGAAAAAAAGGAAGATCAGAACAAGAAAAAGCTAATGGCCACAGTCAGTCACCACTGTATTTCCCAAAATAAATACTCACAAGCTGTGCTGTAGAAGTTTTCAGATTCTTCAACCAGTGCCAAACTGGTATCACATTGGTCTGTCGTTTTCATTTCTTTGACTACCATGATTCTGTGAGGGCAACCTGACCTCTGGGTGATTGTTTATTCAACCAATAACCGATAGTTGCTGTCCCAATCAAATCGGTGAGCATTGCTCACACAGCTGAGATGATGAATACATTCCCCACCGGACTTGGATCCTTGGTGACATCAATCTTCCTTTTCACATAAGAATTAGAGAAGCAGTGGGTGCATTTCTGTCATTAAGATGGAAATGTCCCTTCAAACACCTAGGTGGACCCAGAGTCCACTGTAATGGCAATGTCATTATCCTCTCATTCTTTGAATGGGAAACTCACTGACGTAAAAAGTGGTCTCCAGGCAAGAACCGAAATCATCATGTATCAAGAAACAAAAAGTCATGGTTTGCAATCATGGCAAACTACTAAACGTCAGAGGAAACAAACAAAAAAGATAGGATCGGGATTGTTTGTTTCTTTTTTCTCAGCGTCCAAAGCAGAGGCCAATGTTATGAGACAATACTGCAAATGAGGATATTATAATACAGCTTTGATTGCACCAAATGTGTTTCGTTAAACATAAATGATCTCTCTTGAGAATTTTTCCAAATGAGTGTGGGACAAATGTCATCATAACCAAAGGCACATGATTATATTTTCAACGATTTTAAACCACAGTCACTAAAATGTAAACCTTATTTGTAACACATTTATATATTTTAAAAGTTCTAAAGTGGCTTTTGTCACAGTACATTAAGTTGTTTGTCACTCAAAGGAAAATAAGCCCTGAACATATTCTTCAAAATGTTGGAGAAATCTGGAAACTAATTAAAGTGATATGACATTTGAGGGGCCAAATTCAGGTTTGTTAAATTCTTTGATGTCACCAATTAAAAATGAAAATCATTAAAATATAAACATGTTGTATTTTCTTTCTTTTTTGGTTTGGCACCTGAAGCCATCAGATTAAATTCTCTGTCTCAATTATTGTACTCAGGGTTAGTGCTTGCAACTAAATTTTCTGCTGTTTATGTCTTCAGTTCTCCCGTTAATTGTAAAAAATAATTCAGAGGTGTCCCAAAAGAGATGGGGAGGAAGTGGTAGTGTCATAGATAGCCAGGAGTAGTTGCAAAATGTTCTTCATTTTTGCATCCCTCTCTCTCTCTCTCTCCCCAACATGAAATTGAAGCAGCCATTGACAACTAATTCTATTTATCCTCTTTGTGTGGCTCCTTGGGTCCCTTCCTTAAACTTGATAAAGGTTGAGACTGTAAAGATTTTTAGATGTTTCAAGGAACAAAATGGCAAGATATCTGATAACAGCCAAAAAATGCGTGAGAAAAGCAACACTGGAAAACACAGATGACTCGGGGATCAAAATGTAAACAAATACTGCTGACAGAGCTGCTGCGTCTTCAGTCTCAAGGTACTAACCGGTTGGCTTTGATCCTCGAATGATGAGCCTAGAAGTTTTTCAGGCTTATTTTTTTTTAGTCCTTTCTTTTTATAGGCTATTTTCCTTTCAAAACTGGAATTTGAAGACTGAAATAACAAATGATCCAGGGATTTCCTCTGATAAGGCCAGAATTTCACATTCTTAGTGCCACTCTAGGGTCCTGAACCAGGTACAGCTGGAAACCTCCCTTACTCAGACTCCGAGGAGCCTTTCTGTTGGATTTCTCCAGATTCCCCATCTGCCCATGTGAGTTTGTATCCAACACAGCAAGGACATAGAAAGCTCATCTATGGCATTGTTGTCTAGCCCTAATGGTGTTCATTTAGGTTATTTCAGATTTTCAACAGATATATGTAATCCTGTGATTAATCACTTTTATATAAGTTATAAATTTCTTATATAATTTTTTTTCACCTATTTGGTTTCTCTAGGATGAATTCCTATAACTAGCAGCATAAAAGATATAAATGTTGTTTACTTTTATATATTTTGTGAAAATCCCCTCCAGAAAGTCTGTACACATTTACACTTTAAATGTAATATAGAAATATTTCTGTAATATTTTTTGTTCTGAAGAATGACCAAAAATTCAATAGAAAGAAGAAAGTGAGGAAGAGAAAGGGAATCATGCTTTTTTTTGTTGTTGTACAAAATTTGTCAAAGCCAGAGGCCAAAGGAACTTTTTTCTATGAAGTTTTTAAGAATTCCTCTGTGAAATAATTTTTCTTTAAAAAATTTCATTTTGATTTATTTTTTATGTTTCTTTTCTATCTTTCCTTTTTCTTTGGGATATCCTTTAGGGCTCTTCCCATATCAGAAATAGCTATTGCCATCAGTCTTCCCCTGTTGGTGAAAACTTTCAGTGAAAAGCAATTCTTAGACACAAGCTCATGTTTCCCTCTCTTTAGCCAGAGTTAGAAGGAAACACTTGGTCTTTGCTCTTGAACAGGGAATATAATCCAACAGGTTATACATTTCCTGTGTAGTAGATGTATTCAGGTTTAAATATGAAAAAATTCTTTAACTCATTTTTGTTTTCCTCTTTATGATAATGCCATTTTTCACACAGGCACAAGATCTTGGATTTCTCTGACCATCTAACACAGTGGTCCCCAATCTTTTTGGCACCTGGGACCAATTTCATGGAAGACGATTTTTACACGGACTGGGGTGAGGAGCATGGTTTCAGGATTATTCAAGTGCATTTATTGTGCACTTTATTTCTATTATTATTACATTGTCATGTATAATGACATGATTATACATTATTCTGATTCACCATAATGCAGAATCAGTGGGAGCCCTGAGCTTGTTTTCCTGCAACTAGATGGTCCCATGTAGGCGTGATGGGAATCAGTGACACGCGAAGTGTGTTGCTTATGGATAGTCTACTCCACAAACTCATTTTGGTTGCTGTCACTGCAGAAAACCCTGCTCCATAAAGACAGGATGTTGGAAATGGAAGCAGGCTTTTCAGTGCCTTTGTGGCAATCTCAGGATAGTCTGCCTTGACTTTAATCCAGAAGGTATAGAGATTTGAAGTTGTCTCACACACACTTTTTTTCTTTAATTTTTATTTTATTTTTTATTTCAGCATATTATGGGGGTACAAATGTTTAGGTTACCTATATTGCCTTTGCCCACCCGAGTCAGAGCTTCCATCATTTGCGATCTCAAGCAGTCGATCCTCTTCTAGCACAGACAAAGTTGATTCACCTGGCTTATTCACAAATGGCTCACGGATCCATTGCTTTCCAGTTTTGGGGTCTTTTGTGGTTGGCAAGTAATACTCAAACTCTTTTGAAAGCTGAGATAGGTGACAGACAGACATCTTGTCTACTAACTCATGAACAGACATGAATTAAGGGCATCTAATGTGGTTGATAATTTTAATCACATCCTGCAGAACATAGCTTAGTTCAGGTGACATTTTTCGGCTAGCCAGCATTTCTCTATGGATGACACGGTGTGTAGACCCACACTCAGAAGAGACCACTGCGACCCAAGTAGTGAAACCAGAAAGCCGTACAGTCGTGGCAGCTGCTCTGTCCACGCATATGCCGACACAAAATGACCAATTCAGTTTTCCTGATAGGTAATCATTCAAAGACTTGAATAGTTCTGCAGCTGTGGTGTTGGTTGGCAACAAAAGTATATATAACATACTCTCATGCACATCCTCTTGAAAAATATATTGCACAAAAACAAGCGTTGTTGTCTTGTTGTCAACATCGGTAGACTCATCAACACGGATTGCGTACCATGGTGACTCATTAATCCTCTCTAACAACTGTGCCTCAGTATCCTCTGCTATTTCATCAATTCATCTAGTTATGGTGCTAGCCGAAAGAGGAACACATGCCACCTTTTGAACTGCAGCCTTTCCTAAAAATTCAAGGTAAATGTCCTTAGCAGCAGGCAGGATCAACTCTTCACTAATAGCAAAGGGCTTCTTAGCTGTAGCAATGCGGTTAGCCACTGAGAACAATACTTTCAGTGCAGACACATTTAATGAAGTGGTAGCCTTCAATAATTGCTTCTGTTCTTCATGTTCATGTTTTTTTCTTTTGAAAAACTCAAAGGCTTATCTTTTAATGCAGGATGCTTGGTCTCCATGTGGCAAAGCAGATTTGAAGGTTTCATGGCTTTGTTGGATAGCCAATCGCCACATATTATACAAACTGGGCTTGGAGAACATGAATCACCTGTTGCAATGAAACCGTAATTTAAGTGTGACTCTTGGTATTTTCTTTTAAATGCAGCTTTCATTTTGTTGGCAGTCTTAGAGTCTTCTGTCTCATCATTGTGTCTTTCCCCCAGTGATGTTTGGTTTTTACTCATTTTTGGTAGGGTTAGCTAGTGGGCTTACCAAAACTGTGACTGAGACAAGTAAGCAGTGTGAGAAAGAGGCATGGACAGAAGTAGTAAATAAAATAATGGGTGATCCACACATGGACTAAAATATGTCAGATGCTGTCTTTAAAGCCTGCCACCAGATGCAGCTTAATTGTCACCTGCCACTCACTGGTAGGGTTTTGATAGGAGTCTGCAAGCAATTGATTTATTATGGCCTCTGTGCAGTCAGACCCCTCTGCTAACGACAATCTGTATTTGCAGCCGCTCCCCAGCGCTAGCATCACCGCCTCAGCTCCATCTCAGGTCACCAGGCATTAGATTCTCATAAGGAGCGCAATGTAGATTCTTCACATGTGCAGTTTAGAGTTCGCACTTGTATGAGAACTAATGCCACCACTGATCTGAGGCAGATGGAGCTCAGGCAGTGATGCGAATGATGGGGAGTGTCTGTAAATACATGTGAAGCTTTACTAGCTCACCGGCTGCTCACTCCCCTGCTGTGTGGCCTGGTTCCTAACAGGTCATGGACCAATACTGGTCTGCATCCTGGGGTTTGGGGACCACAGGTCTAACACCATCTCCACCACCAACATCCCAGTCTAAGCCACCATCTTCTCTTGTCTCAACTCCCATGATAACCCGATAACCACTCTGCTTGCTTTCCTTCTTGCCTACGACCCATTCTCCTAGGTGGTCTGTGCACAGCCCAAATGAGATCATGTCTCTTCCCTGCTCTGAACTTTCAGATGACTTTCTGTGGCATTTAGAATAAAACCCTATTTCCTTCCCGTGGCTTAGGTAGCCAGACCAAATCTGGCCCTTGCCTGGCTCCGATCGCCTCTCCTCTCATTCTCCGCTGGCCCACTCTTCTCCAGCAAAGCGGCCTTCTTTCTGGCTCTCTCCTCTGCCAAGCTTCTTCCTGGCTCCTGTCTTAGAGTCTGTTTATTTGCTGGTTCCTCTCCCTGAACCCTTCTCTCCCTCCCAGAGCCTCGTGTGGCTGCTTCTTTCTTGCCATATAGCTCTCAGCTTAAGTGCTACCTCCTTTTAAGGCCTTCTCAGACCACCCATCTAAAACAGCACCTCCCACACTCTCTGCTCTCTATGCCATTTACACATTTTTTCTTTACAGTGTTTATCAGAAATCAAAATTATACTTCTTATGTATCAGTTTATATGTCTCTTTTCTGTGTCTTCCAGAAGAATGTGAGCTCTGTGGTGCAGACATCTTGTCCACTTTATTCACCAGCACCTAGAACACGAGCTAAAACAGAATTGGCACCCAGTGAATGTTGAATGGACTGTCATTGAAATCTCCATCTCTCACATCCAATCAATGTCCATATCCTATTGACTTGTCTTCCTAAATATTTCTTGCATCTGTCTATTTCCCATTGTCCTTCTCCATTTTAGTCTGAGCTTTATGTCCTCATTCCTAGGCCATTGGATGCGCCTCCTAACTGGCCTCCTCTTATTCATTTTCCTTTCCCTCCAATTTGTCATGTGAACTTCTCAAGAAAGCACTTTGGTCATGTGTTTTTCTAGTTGAAAACTTCAGTGGCTTTCCATAGCCTGAAGACGCCTGGATGAGCCATCTCAATGTCCTTCCTTTATTCTGACTGTCCTGCGCACGCAACGTCATTGTTGTTAACAGACTTTATTTCCTCTGACTATGACCGTTAGCATATGATCCAGGACCCCACGTCCCCAGACTCAGGCCTTTCCTGAGTGCAAGAGTGAGAAAAGGAGCTGATGGTGTCATTTCAGTGCTTGCATACAGCTGTATCTGCATTTAGTTCTACCCTTTACTTATCGATTGGGGGAAGCAGTGAATTCCTATTTTTGATTAAACTGCCTTGATTTGGGTTTCTATCACTTTAGGCCAGTATTTATGATTGATATGGCTTGGCTTTCAAAGCTGTCTACAATTTGACCAACCTTCTCACCCTCCTCTTTTTTCTTTACTCTCCACTGTTCTCAACATGTCTTCTTGATTATGATTTGTACTTTTCTACTTCTTATTTTTATTCCTGTTTTTACCATGTCTGGGGTGGCTTCTCCCCTTATTTCTGCTTCTGTAAATCTTTTTTTTTTGTTCTTTAAACCTCAGATTAAATTTTACCTTTTCCATGCAGACTTGGAGAAGACAGCCCACACTGGTTCCTTCCTCCTCTAAACCTCTTTAGTGTTTGCTGCTTGTAACATTTATTTGAAGGTAACCATGTACTAACTTGTGTTATTACTGCTATTAATCTTTTGTATTATAGATCAGTATGTCAAAAATGCAAATGCCTCTAGGGGTCAGGTATTTGATGTAAACGTGTGAATTGGGCATGTGAAAGATGATGAGAAATGGTGACATGGTGAATGGAAAGGTGCATATCCTATCTAATGGCATTCTAAGTTAAACATTTTTAAGACACTGTGTTGGCCAAATGAGGCACGCAGGTTGGATCTAGTCTCTGGCAGTCTGTTTTAAACCTCTCTTATTTATTTATAAGCATTTACTTTTTATGCCTTATTTGTCCAAACATATTTCAAGGACATCGAAGCCAGGGACCTTGTGTTTATACATCCTTTATTTCCTGCAATGCCTGCTACACAATAGCTACTCAGTACACAGCTGTTGGTGAATTGATAGTGCTGGCTGTGCTATAAGGTTTATTAACTATGTTATTTTCCCCACTGTCCCCCAACCCTCTGCTCTTAATCTGAAATTATGTCTTAGAGAAGAGAAACCAAGGTTGGGTAGATTTGTGTTTAGTCTCCTCTAGGGGATGATCAGCACCATATTCTGTAAGAACATCATTTTGGAAAACAGATTAAATAATTTTTAAGGGGCCTAAATAACAATCAAGTTCACCGTGTGTTTTTCCTGCTCACATAATCAATCAATTATCACATTTTAAAAATGGGAGGGGACCTACATGTCAGGTATTTCAATCTTGTTTCCAATGCAGAAACTCTGTTTACAACCCCATGAGAGATGGCTTTTACCTGGGCATTTCCAGGCATTGGAAGTTCAATCCTTTGTTGAGAAAACCCATTTCTTTGTAGAGAAGCTCTAATTAGAGTCCCTTCTCATAGCTAGACAAAATTGACTTTTTATACATGTATTTATTGTTTTTAGTTCTGCGTAACAAATACACAACATCTGCTTGATGCAAACATGCACAGGTATTTAAGAAGACAAATGAAAAGGTAATAAAAAGAAGTTATACCAAGCTGAACTTCTTGTATGACTTGAATTATCATGACTTCTTGAGAGATCTGTGTAGGATATAGGAAAGATAGACATAGTCACAACTGACTTCCAATTATGCTGTGCATCAGTTTACAAAGCACTTTCAATGCATAAAGTTGTATGATGCTCATAACTTTGCAAATAGTCTTTACTATCCTGATTTGCATATTTGATGCCACTGTTGCATCAGGTTTTCAAAGAAGGGAGAAAACTTCTGCAACCCTACCAGGAGGAGACAGTATTGGAGTGAAACTCTTCAAATTTCTCTTTGCTTTTTACTCTCCCCTCTACTCTTAGCCCGAGACCCAGGTGCCACTGTATGTCTCATAAGTGTCTTCTATTAAGTATTTTTCAGTTTGTTCTGCTTTTATTAAGATAGGAACAGGCTGAGATTTTGATAGAAGTCCATTTTCCTTGATTTTGGATGTCCCTAAATAATTTTGTGTTTAATTAAGGCCCATCTATTCTTTGGAAGTAATTTAGTAATGGGTATAGAAACAATTATATGATAAGTTGTGACGCAGTATGGGATGATATAGTACTTGGTAGTTTTAAATTTTAGTTAACCAAACCTTTCATATTATTCATTGTTCTCTGTGTGCTTACAATGTAGGGAGTTGGTACCAAAATACTAGCTGCTCAGTGAGTTGCTCAAGTACATGGGTGGAGGCTTGAGCCAAGGGACTTGTGATACTCCCACAGACAAATTAGAGCACTATTCTCATAGTCATGGCAAAAAGATTACAACCACTGTCACGCAGATGATGCTGTGAAGTACGGGTTACCAGTTTCTCCTTGGCAAGTAAAAACGCTGGAGTAAAGAGTGAAAGTGGAAATGACTCTAATCCTAGCTCACCCTCTTAACAACGACCATGCTTAGATGGTGCTGTTGTGGCCACCCCACAGAGACAGGGTGGACCTTCCCACCCACCCAAAATTGGGTTCTGTTGTTGAAACCAATGATGCCACATGGGTGCCAAGAGAGGATGATAAGGTTTACTGTTCACATAATGAAGCTTTCTGGGGAGAGCAGGAGAGGCTTGTAAGCAGGCATGAAAAAATGGCTTGAGAGAGCAGGGAGAGGAGACTGGCTGGGCTTTTATCGTGGTTAGGGTGTGGGGCTGGAGCTTCCGTGTTTGAACTTCCTGCTGGCCTCAAAGGAGAGAGCAACTGGGCTTTCTAATCAGCTCGTCCAGACATGGGGGAGAAGGGGTAGAGGGAGGGTGCACCTTGAAAGATAGCAGCAGCCGAATATGAAAAAGGGAGCCAGACTCTATTACCATGTTAAGTTGTGCTTTTAGGTAACATCAAACTTTTCTGGTCAGGCATACTGTATCCAGGATAAAGAGCTCACAGATACCTCACTAAATGCCTGTCTTTTACTTTTTCCTGCGACCCTGTTTCTCTTCCTTGTGTGATCCTTCCTGAACCCCAATCTCAGCAGAAATGTAATAGTGAAGCTTAAACTTTTGTCTCAGACTCTTGCTTCTCTTACTAAATTTGGATTCCTGAATATATATATCTATATATCTCTCTCTCCATGTTTCAACAAACATGTTTGCACTATCGATAGGTGTGTACAGACTGGAGGGAATTCAATTTTCTTTTCTTTTCCTTTTGGGTTAGGAGTGTGTATTGACTTTGCAGAACCATGGCTGCAAGTTTTTTGTTTTTTGAGACAGAGTCTCACTCTGTTGCCCGGGCTGTAGAGTGCCATGGCATCAGCCTAGCTCACAGCAACCTCAAACTCCTGGGCTCAAGGAATCCTTCGGCCACCATGCCCGGCTAATTTTTTACATATATTTTTAGTTGTCCAATTAATTTCTTTCTATTTACAGTAGAGATGGGGGAGGGGTCCTCGCTCTTGCTCAGGCTGGTTTCGAACTCCTGACCTTGAGCGATCCGCCCGCCTCGGCCTCCCAGAGTGCTAGGATTACAGGCGTGAGCCACCGCGCCCGGCCTTGGCTGCAAGTTGTAAATGATGAATGAACAGAACATGTACCCTGCGTGAGGAAGTGGGGCTGCAGAGAGCGAGCGAGCTGCGAGAGTGTGGGCACACAGCGCCACTTTCTCTACATTTCCATTGCTGGCATGATTATCGACTAAGGCTGAATTCCTCAGTGATGCAGTTTGGAGACGTTGGGCATTGAGTGAAGTGGAGTCATAGCAGGGCCTCTCATGTGATTGAAAAGAGCATCATTCACAATAAGTATGTTCTGTACAGACATAGCTCAGATTCAAATGCTCTGTGCACCTGTTTCAGGAACCATAAAGGAGGCATTAAAGGAGAATTCTGCTTGTAAAGAGATTATCGGATCCTAGTTTTTTCAATAGTTTTTTTTTTTAAATTGATATTTGTTGTTTTCTGTTGTTATTTGTGCTTGCTGACTTTCAGGTTTCTTATCTTTCTAGTGAATAAAAGCTCTGGATAAATTCTGGGCAAGGAAGCTGCTTCTTACTCATCCCTGACAGTCAAAAAGTATTAAAAATAGAAAAAATTTTGTTGAGACAGATTATATCAAATGATTAAAGGCATTTAAAAGTAAAGCTTAATGCAGTCTTGCTAATGATTTTAAAATATTGAAATTAGAAGCTGTCAGGTGCCAGGTGCCAAAAGAACACAAATTTAGGCAAAGTCTTGGGTAAAATGCACTCCATTTCAACTAACTCATACAAGTTAAACATTATCTGCTGGGCTGAGAGATGAATTGTCATCAGGAGTACCAACTTTAGAAGTACCCAAGACATCTTGCTTTGCTTCGGCATTCAAGGAAAGCCTTTGGCTGACTATTGTTGTTACTTTCACATAGATTTTATGCCAACAATATCATTCTTGCCAGTGTAAATACAACATGTGAGAGGCTGCTACATTCTCTACGACAGCACTCTTGCACCATGGTATTTGAAAATCACTGATGTGTTTTTACTGAGTATTGGTATAATGCTATATGCTGGGAGGATTCTTTGAAATTTCCCTTATTAATAATCTTTCAAGCAACCCAGTGAGATAAGTTAGTGCTCCTGGCTCCATCTCACACCTGCTGACACAAAAACAGAAGTAGGTTATTGGACTTTAACCAGGTGATATTTTAACACAAGAATGAGAACTGATGGCTCTGGAGTGGCCAGTCTGTTGTTTAGCCAGCTGGCTTATGTTACTACAAGTCTTGTCATTTGGATGAACTCAAGAGAACTGTTAGGTCTCTGAAAGGTACATCTTAAGGAGGAAGCCAATCAGAGGAACCAATTGAGCTTAGCACTCTCACGAGATATACTCTTCAATTGATTACCTGCTGTAGACTTGCTTCCCCCTTCACTCCTATTTTATATTTTTCCATATATAATGCAAAAGAAAAACTTCTGTGAGAAGTTAGCCAGAATTTTCAGGGAGTTTCAGAGAAAAAAAAAATTCTGAAATATCTGTGGAAGGTCTTCATTCTGACAGCTCGTAAGTATTGGATTTGGGAACAAGAGAGCCAGGAAAGAATTTCTTCAAAGTAGGAGGCAGTCAGAAAAAAAGGCTAATAGCAGAGGTGATAAAAAAAATACCCAAAAGACTTTTTGTGGTGTAGACCTTGGTATAATTAGAGCATCAGGCAAATTTTGGACCCTATAGTACAAATAATTTATAGGGATTCTTTCTATATATGAACTACAAGCTTTATTAGGAAATCAACTGTCCATGATAGAACATTTTTAGCCTCTTGGCAAAAAGCCTTGGCCAAACAGCAACAACAAAAAAATTCAGATGCTTTTGGTGACAGCTGAAGTGGAATAACTTTTTATAGTACATGTTCTATCATGTGGCACAATTTGTGAATTTTCTCAAAAAAGTGACAGTCAACAGAGGCCTGTATTTGTGCAGGCTTTATCTGTAAAAATAAAAGAACTAAGTTTCGTGAAAGACAAAATTCACAACTTATCAAAATTCAAAATAGAAACAAGTTTCAGTGCTGTTTTAAGGAGGATGAATGAATTGGAGAGTTAATGATGAACTTCTAAACTTAGGGAACACACTTTAGAAAACAAAAAAATGCAGTTTTGTATTATTTATTGCCTGGGTTAGAAAGTGTTGTAAAGAGATCTCCAGGAAGCCGTAAGGGAGTCCAAAGACTTCTAGATGAGATAAAATTCATTTTTCACTCTTTCAAGATTCTTAATTGCTGTGATCTACATGTCCAGCCTCCTTCGTGTCTTGAATTACCTCTTCTTCCTAGGATACCTAGTCACCCTTCGAGTCTCAGCTCACATTCTACCTTCTCTATGGAGCCTTCCCCAATTACACCATGGGTTAGGGGAGCCCAAAAACCATCCTCAAGCTTGATGCTTCACTAGAAGACCTTACAGGGTTCAGAAAATGCCATTATAATTACCATTCATTACAGTGAAAGGACACCGATTAAAATAAGCAAAGGGAAAAGGCACATGGGGTAAAGTCCAGAAGAAACCAGGTGCAAGCTTCCAGGTATCCTCTCCCAGGGGAGTCACATGGAGGCACTAGATTCTCTCAGGATTGCTGGGTGACAACACCTGCAAAGTGTAGCCAACCAGGGGAGCTCACATGAGCCTCGGTGTCCAGGGTTTTTAATTGGGTTCAGTCACAGAGGCATGAATAGGCATGAGGGACTGCAACTACTCAGAGTCCAGCCCTCGTAGAGCGATTCACCATAAATCACACTGTTAGCATAAACTATCTAATCAAAGTGGTACTGGCTAGTGCAAGGCCTAGAGCATACAAAACCATTTTTGTCAGGCAGAATAGTCCAAGAACTCAGAGGTCATATCCCAGGAGCCAGCCAAAGACTAATCTGGAAGCTGGTATTTCTTAGCAATGTACAAGCTTTGAGCAACCCAGGCCCTCTATGTCATCCCTTTGCCACCCAGTCCACACCCTTTGCCCTTTGCCTAGGCTCCTTTACTAAAACAGTGATGTTTTTCTGAGCATCTACATTTAGTATATCATTTACATATAACAGATGCAGCAAAAGTATCAGCATGAAGATACCTAACATTTAGAGGAAGCAGTATTGGGTAGGGACAGCTTTAAAGAAACAGCTGATCCATCTTATAAAGGCATTACGTAGTTTTTGGTGTTTTTTATACAAATTTAATTACTTCTCCCGTTGATCTACCTCTATTTGTACCTTGTGCTAAACTTGCTCAGAGCTATTTAGCATAGAAATAAGCTGATCTCTAGCTAAATCTAGTTCTTCCTCAGACCAGTCATTTTGCATGAGTTTACATCTGGGGAGGTTTTAACTCCCTCTTCTAATACATTTGATCATTAGTAGGAATATTATTATATAACTTATTTACATAAGGTAGTTTTAATCTTACCAACAAAGCCAGTGTTACAATATATTGCAATATAGTAATGGCACAATTCAGTTTAATTACAGGATGAATCAGTAAGAATTTCAGGGGTATTTGCGATGTCCTCCCAACTGAATTGGACTTTGCCCATATGCCAGATATTATTGTGGGCAGGCATCATTACAATTAGCCATGATTTAGTTATTTCTGGGTTCCAAGCCAGCTGGGGACAAAGCCAGTTACCCTGCCTTTGTTCACGGTCTTGTATGCAGACTGGTTTCCATTGTGTGCTCTTATATAATAGGACCTGCCTCCCTCCTATGGGAGGACATGGGTGTTATTCAGAACAGTTTCTAGCCCTGCTAACTGTTCTGCAGGATATATCTTATTCTGACCTATTCTTGAGCTGAGGGCAGTCAGCATGCATCAGTGTAGCTTACAGTTGACACAGGCACTGCTGTAAGTTTAGAGGCCCACAAGATCCCATAAGTGTGTGTTGGGCCTCAGCAGGGAGGATGGAGAGCTGTTGTCCAATGGCTGCTTTAGCCTCAAACTGTATTGAAATAGTCGAGAGGCCCAGGACACAAGCCCTTTCCCAGTGCTGGATCCTGGCATTACCTGTCACGATTTGTTGACTCTGCCTGGCTCACTTCACTATAGCCTCATGTCTTTACTAGATGGCAACTGTCACTTGTCTTCCTCCTGGAGGAGAATTTCCTCTAATCTGCTTATTCTAATTAATACATCTTTTTTCCTCTGAATGCTGCTCCACATGGCAAGTGAATTCCACGTGTTCCATGACATCTAGACCATTACCTCTCTTCCCTAAAACACTTTCTGTCTTGTGGGCCAGTGTGGTTTAACTCACCATGTATGTGGCCATGTGTACTAATGGGCTGAATGTAGTAAGGATACGTGTTTTGTATTCCAAATGTCAGGTCCCTCATGCCAGGGTTAGAGGAGTGGTTGTCACGCCTGGATTCAATACAGTTTGCCGTAAGGCCTCACACGGACTTCCTTGTCTCAGGGTTTGGCTGGTCCCCAGTGGAATTTGGATCCAGCATGTGAAGCCTACTGCTTTGTTCTCATCAGAAGCTCATTGTTTTCTCTATTCTGTTCAACAGCTCCCCACCCACAAAAGTACGGGTAATAATGTCCTTGTACGCAGCACACTGTGGCCTGTCAGGAATGCAGCTGCTAGATTTCCTCCATTATCACCGCACAGTGATTGGTCTATGGTTTTATATACTGGACAGCCTGATGGTTTCTGGAAAATTTCTTCCCAAATCATGCCCTTTATAGTAGAGGTAACCTGAACAATGAGTCAAAAGACAGTAGCACAGTACTAGTGTTCCACTGAGCCATCAGTAATTGATCCAGTTCATCATCATATCATATGACCAAAATATCTCCCGGAGTAGGTTGCCACTCAGCTTTGCACGCTGCTGTTAGACTTGTCAGATTCCACAAGCAGGGATGGTCTTGGCAAACACATGGCTGCATCTTTTTGGGCATCTGGTATGATAGTGTTGAGGGACAGTATCATGTTCCCATTCTGAATCTCTCTGCAGGTGTCAATGAAATTTTGGATTTCCCTTATTATACAATCCATTTACTCATTCCTTACCCTCAATTACTGTTTCCTCCCTACATTTGTCATTTATTTTAACCCAAATTTTTGTATCTTTGGAAGAGATATTAGAGTCAGCTACTGTGCTGGTCAAGGTAGTTGACAGAAAATCCAGTCTAGCAAGAGCTTCCCTTAGTCCATTCCCTTCATGTAGGGTAGGGTTACACAGGTTCAGAACTGTATATATAGAGAATGGGCTGTCTCTACTAGGCCATACGGCTCCATTTACTGTCTACCTCGATTTTGCCAGATGGGGATAAAGGCACCATAAATTGTTTATGTGAGGCACACTGTCTGTCACACAGTTTGCGTTCAGTAAAATCTTCCTGGTTGATTGATTGACTGATGATTGTTTATAGGACAGTCTGAAAGTCTTGGACAACTAATAGAAAATGGATTGTTTTTTCAACCCTTGTCTAAGTTGTTCTCCACCCCTTGATCAAATAGATTTATAACTTTCTAGTCCTTTTTCTGTAATGGAGATCAGTCCATTTTCTATAATTGTGACTCTTTAAAATATTAAAATATATAACCTAAATAAAAAAAATTATTTACCTCATGCAACTGACATCGTCTCTGTTCTCTGCAGTGGGAAGAACATACATTCTATTCTGTGTTATTCCTCCTCCTTCTTCTCTTTATTTTTCTGACTTTTGGAGGGGTAGGCAATTGGAGGCATAAGGGAATGAAACATTACATAACTGATGCCTCTCTGTTGGGAGAGTGGACGCCTCATGTGATAGGCTTCCTCGTGGGGTGCATGCCGGGTTATTTGGAAGTCCTTCAAAAGACCACCACATTGCACAGTTCCAAATATTGGTATCACTCTCTCTGGTTAATTAATCTTCTGCAAAACTTTTGTTTTCTGCCCCCTTGCAGTATGTCCTATAACCTCTTGCTGTGAGGTTTCCTTATCTTTCTGGCACCCTCGTGGGTGGGGTATCTGCCGTGATGGCCCAAGTCCTGTTTCCCCCAGGTACTCATTTGGCTCAAGGGAAACAAGACAGCCCTTGCTATACCCCATAGTGGGATTTCAGACTGACTCACTTCTGCCTTCTTTTTCTGTTCTGTTGTTATGGGTTGTCGCCTCCCTTCAACATTTCTCAGTAAAGGAGACTTTTGAGTCTTTATGTTTATATATGCCTCAACCTCCAGAGGGTACATGTCAGGTTTGCTCAAGAACCCCGTTGCTGTCTTCTGCTCTGATGACAGAGCTAGTGGGCTCACCAGTTTCTGCAGTTGTGCAAGTATACAGCTGGGGAGTGAGAGGCCAGACTGCCTCTGTCACTCTCCAGTCTCTTTCAGTGTTTCTCTTAACCCCATCCATTTAGCTTGGAGGGGCAGCTGCAACTTCCACCCCACCCCCAAGGCCACAACATTCCCCTTTAGGCTACAAACTCCCTATTTCCACTGGTGATTGAATTCCCATGGAGAATCCTTAAAACAGGTTGCAACTGGTAACATCATAGTTACAACATCTGAACTGACCTGGTCCTGCAGAAGGTTTGTGCTTTTACAGGACAATTCTTATGTAAGAGCTATTTTAATATCGTTCACATCAAATTGGTTCTTATTTGGCAGACCTCAGGGACAAAATTTTGATTTCCCTTTAACCTGGTTCTCAGATACTAACATTTATAACTAATTTTAGAAAATGTGAACTTCATTGTATTTGAAAGAATTGGAAAAGGGTCCAGATTTCTTATAGCTTCCGTGGGGATTTCAGGTGGGAGGTGTATTTAATATTACCTGTCTCAACTTCAACTGCTGCAGCCATTTATTGTGCTGATTATGAAGTAATCTGTAAACCAATCCCCGAAGATAACTAGATTTCAGTCATTTCCATTTTTATAGTTGCAATTTTATAATTTCAAGGAGGCAAGTGCTGGATTCAGAGGTCTCAGTCACGCTATCCTCTCCAATTTAATTTAGCAACTTGCTTTCTATAATGACGTTAATCAGAGATCTGTGTGTGAATCTAGGGATTTCTCCCGCTGAAGCTTGGTTGCATGAAATTTTATCTTTCACAGATTTTGGGTTGACATATCAACCACATTCTGTTTCTTACAAGTTTAGGTGCAAGGAGAGATTGGCGGCATTGTAAAGAATTAGCATTTGAATGCCTGAGCTTGGTTCATTCATGCCTCAGGGAGTGGGGACTTAGAAAAATTCTTCAAGTAACTCAGGTGAAAAGCATTTTGGCCTACGTGAAATGTAGCTCATTGACAGCCCTGAGTAATAAATGTCATTTTCACATTTGCTTTCAAGATTTTCTGTGAAAAATATCTCAGCTGATCGTTTTCATGGCCGGAATGTCTGACAGAAGAGTTATATTATAGAATTTGCCAGAGTGCTTATTACCAAGTATTTAGATATTATTTTAACACAAGAGAATGGTCTGCTAAGGCGCCATTAGACTACAGTCTTTTGGAGAGCAGACGTTGTGTCTTGTTCGTTATTATATTTCCGTTTCCTAACACACAGGGCCTGCTCTTTTGTACATACTTTATAAATATTTGCTGAATGAAATTAGTTCTCTGTGCTTGCTAAGTGCCAAGCTCTGTTCTGGGCACTCTACACATATTAACTCATACGCACGTCGCAAAACAACTTTTAAGTGGTTGCTACTGTTATCTCCATTTTATGGCTGAGGAAACAGAGGCAGAGAGAATTAAGTAACTTTCTCAAGGTTACCCAGTTAGTAACTGGCAGAGTTGGATCCAAACCCAGATTCTGAGGCTAGAGCTTGCACCCCTACCCGCTGTGATAACCTACCATTCTTCCTAGGTCTAAATACAGAGTGTCCTAATGACATTGGAGAGCAATATAGCTGTACCCTCCTGGTGTGCCACAAGATAGAGATCTTTAGTATAATAGATCTTCGATAGGCCAAAGTTTTCCAAGACAGACTCTGTTGTCAACGGATGTTTTGTCAATATATTTATTTTTTCCAAGAAGTCAAGTTTTATACTGTAAGTATGAGGTCTTATGATCTATTCTTTTTCTAAATTTTTTTTTATTTCAGCATATTACGGGGGTACAAATGTTTAGGTTACATCTATTGCCTTTGCCCCACCTGGGTCAGAGCTTCAAGCATGTCCATCCCCACCCCGCAGACGGTGAGCACCGCACCCATTAGGTGTGAATATACCCATCCCCTCCGGCCTCCTCCCATCTGCTTGACACCCGATGAATGTTAATTATTAGTTAAATGTCTGGGTTTTCCTCAACATTTTCACATTAAAATGGTACAACATTTGGGTCCATCTGCTAGTGCAGTCATCACCCTCCCATACAGTAAAAGGAGATCTTGCTTGCCAATAGCCTTATTGGCCGTAGAATCACACCACGGCTTACTGGGGGAAAACTAGCTGCCAAAGGCCTAAACAAAATAACCCATAGTCATGGGCTAATAATGCAATTAATATGGAAAGAAAAGAAGGCCCCATCAGGATTGACAGAGCACTGAGATGAGGAGTGAGAGAGCAAAGATCCCAAGGAGATAGAAGGTACGGAGGAGTAAGACATTCACAGTGAAAGGAGCCAACTTGGGGATTAGAGGAGAGAAAACTGGAAAAAGGAGGAAAACGGCAAGCCCAGTAGGCTTAGGAATAGGATAGCTTCCGTTTATTCGGGGAGCCAGGGGAAGTTGTACACATGAACTGTAGAGAGAGGCTAAAGTGGGCCTAGGAACCATCCCTACTCTCACTTTCTGAGTTTGTAGGCTTCAGCCACTCCCCGGAGCGGGTGTGCTGGTACAGCAGTCGACTCCGGTGGATCCAGTGCTTCGATGGAACCTTTTGGCTCATCAGGTTTGAGGCCTCTCCTCCCTTACAATAGCTCAAAATCATTTTGTTACCTTTTCAACTGCCATGAAAGGACTAACGACTGTAATCTATCTAATCGATTAGACAGAATTAGGCATTCACCCATTCATTTGCCATTCAGCAAATATTTATTGAGTATCTGGGTTAAATACATAAATAACTGAAGCCAGAAGCATATTGGGAAGTTACGGCTCTGCTGTGAAAAAGCAGCTACTCCGTTTTTTAGGGCTCTTGTTATAATCTGTAGAACTATTTAGGGAATAACTTTTGGGTTCACATAAATCTAGCTCTTAAATCTGTACAAATACCATCCTTGCACAATTTCTAGATCTGTTTTCTGCTACTCTAGGACAAAGCCTTTTCTCCTTTACTTCTCTGCTCGTCATTCAGGTGACATGTTTGTATCTGGCATCCATCCTCAAATCTGGATAGTCTGGACGGGGCACTTCCCTTGGAGGATTCTGTTTAGCCAGGACTGTGAGTGCTTTGAAATAAAGAAGGAGCAAAGCAGAAGTGGAGTGAGAACTGAAGACATCACTTGGAGAAAACGGATCATGCATAACGCTGCAGGGAAAAGGCAGGAACGTGATTCCAGAAAATGCAGGTCCCCCCAGGGCACAGGCGGGCTCCAGGAGGAAAGAGGAGCAATGTATGCAGGAGAAACAACCAGGCTGTGTGATACCAGACAAGGCACAGCTGCTTCAGGTCATTGCCTGGAGCAGGGAGACCTCATCCTGGGCTTCCCTTTCTTTCCCCCAATGCTAAGCCCCAGCCCATTCTTTTCCACTGGGCAGGGTTTCTCCAGGTTTGACTAGTGCAAGCCTGTGAGACGTTTAGAGGTTAACTTGAAGTGGGAAATATGTTACTAGTGAAGTTATTAATAATTTTCATGTGGTAAGCATGTTCAGCCTTTCCAGTTACTTATTGTTGGTGACAATTTTTTTTTTTTTTTTTTGAGACAGAGTCTCACTCTTTTGCCCAGGCTGGAGTGTCGTGGCACCAGCCTAGCTCACAGCAACCTCAAACTCCTGGGCTCAAGCGATCCTCCTGCCTCAGCCTCCCAAGTAGCTGGGACTACAGGCATGTGCCACCATGCCTGGCTAATGTTTTTTCTATATATTTTCAGTTGGCCAATTAATTTCTTTTTATTTTTAGTAGAGATGCGGTCTTACTCTTGCTCAGGCTGGTTTCGAACTCCTGACATTGAGCGATCCACCCGCCTCGGCCTCCCAAAGTTGGTGACAGTTTTGATTGCTTTACCTGTTGTCAGGTGAATTGTTACATATTGACCATCACCCTCCTACTCGCAGGTGAGCTTCTTCTGTGTGTGTGTGTGTGTGTGTGTGTTTTCATGGCAGCCTTCTAACCTTCTCAACCCAAAGGCCCTCTCCTGCTTTGCTGCTGCAGAGGGACCGCTCTCCGCAACCATAGATCCTACAGGTGAAAGGTTCGGGTCTCTTCCTCCCTGTGTCTCAAAATAAAATAAAACTCAACCAGGAAAGTTCATTTTGTCAGCTTTCTCACCTCCATTTCTGCATCCATTTTCACAAACCAGTTACACAGATTTTGTGTTTCAATGTGAACTTTCAGGAAGTTTATTTTTTTTGCAATACTTTATATGATTTGCACCACTGGGCTCTGTCAGCATCCTTATTGTTTCCTTTCAGTATGACCTCCTATGTGGCTTCTGTTTTATTTCTGCTAATTTTGGAAAGCTTTATGTATGTTTATGAGTCAGTTGATTATGTGTTTCTCTTAGTTTTACTGAAAATGGAGTTTTAGGTTTTTTTTTTCTTTCTTAAGTTTTAGGAGGAGAAATGGAAAGGTAATTTTTATTCATTCGTGTTTATACTGGAAGTCAACAAGTATCTTTCTGAGTGATTACCACATACCAAACACAGCCCTGTGTACTCTACATGCATTATTTCCCGTTTAATTCTCACCCTACTGGTATGAGCTAGAGTGACAGATGTTGCAGATTAGCTCTTTTATCTCTACTCTGCCTCCCTGTTAGAATGTTACACTGCTGCTATAGCTGAAAAGCTAACGTCTACACTTCTCAGATTTCCTTCCAAGGCAGGTCCTGCGTGTGACCTGACTTCCAGCAAGCAGACGTGCCTCGCGGTGCTGGGAATGCAGAACCGAGGTGAAACCCACACTTCTGTTGCTTCCGAAAGCACGGTGGTGGAGGCATTTGTTGCAGAGGGGCTGAAAGTTGGCATCCTTTTCTGGTAGTGTGTTCTGGAAGCTGACAGTTGTAGGAGCAGTTTTATTTCTCTACTTCCTAGCAGAAGTGCTGTGGAGTTAGCAGTTGGGACAGTGGCTTTCTGATTATTTTGATTTCAAATTATGCCAGACACAACCACTTCTGTGTTGGGCCAGCTCTGCGGTATTGTTCTGTGTGTGTCACTTCACAGCCCAGAAGGGCTCCTCCAGCCCTGCCTTACAGATTTCTGTTAGGTCCTAATTCCTGGCATTAAATCTGTATCAGATTATGCAGGTCAGGATAGTTTCTGATAGTTGAAGCTGAACCTTGACTAGGTGATATATTTATTCATCCCTGTCTTATAGAGAGGGAAATGTCACCCAACTAGTTAGGGAAGGAACTAGGATTTAATCCAAGTTTACCTGACTCCAGACCCTCTCATCAACTCCTATGGTTGATCACAGATATCAAACCCTTCTTTAGGAATTGCTGTGCGCCAGACACTATTCTGAGCACTTTGTTAACATACTAATTTTCACAACAATTGTATAAGCCAGTTTTTTTTTTCTTAAATCTCCATTACACATAAGGAACTAACAAAGAAAGGCCAAGAAACTTGCCCAGAGACACACAGGTCTGCTCCAAAGTCCATGTTCCAATGGCTAGGCTGCCTTTTGTCTCAAAAATGAGGTTTACCTTTATGTTACATTTTGAAGTTTTATTTTTTTAAAGTTACTTTTAAGATTCTGTCTTAACTTTGTGGTATAGATGTTATAAGTTTTAATAGATTCATTAGTTTGGCCACATACAAATTTATCCCACCAGAATATTCTGAATAGCTCTTTAGTATGTTGCCAAAGTAATGAAAATGGCACCGTCATAGAATTATGGAATTTCTGGATTGGGACAAGACCTATTAATTATCTAGATTAGGGACTAGAATTCTCTCTATAAATTCCTTGCCTATTCTCTCTATAAAGTCAGCTTGGGAGGCTCAGCATTGCCCCAGACAGCCATTCCATCTTCAGCCAGGGCCTACTAAATAAGTCTTCCTAAGAATGAACTAAATATGCATTGTTAGGACCCCTATTCATTAACTCTTGATGAATACATACCAGCCATGGTTTCTGTCTCACAGATGGTTCTTCAGATATTTAAAGATAGTTATCTTGCCTCCTGGAATCTTTCCTTCTCTTCTCTTTAGATGATCTACTTCCTATTCTTTCAACACCTTGTCAGGATTTCACTTGGCCTCAACATATAGATTGCTCTGAATTTATTTGAACTAAGCCTAAATTTAAAGTTGGGTGTGATGAGCAATGAGCAGAATAGCAATTCACCACCCTTATTTTGGTGGTTGTATCCGTGGGGAGCTACATTGCAATATTAAATCATATTGAAATTAGAGTCAGTTAAACCTGTTATGATTTTTAGCTCATGCTGCTAACGGCATGGCCTCTTCCATCCTGTATTTCTTTGCTGTTGCCTCCGCTTGCTTTCTCTCCTCTTGCCACTCTGGATCTCTTGTGGCTGGTTAATATACTGTGGTCACATATGCTTAGGGCCTTTACACATACACCTGCTCTCCCTAATCCCTGCTCCACTTCCCCTCACCCCTCTCCTGTGATGCCCTCCCCTTCGATCGGTTATTCCCAGAGCACACTAAGGTTTTCCGTGTATACATTGTCCCCTGTGGGCAGCCTTGGCTGACTTTCTGTTTGTGTTAGGCCTCCCTGATACACATTTCCAAAGCCTCTGTGCTTCCACCTTTATGAACTTATCTCAGTTATAATTGTTTTACATGTGTAATTCCCACGCAAGATTTAGAGCGCTATGGCCTTTTTCTTTACCTTTGTAGTCCCAGTTTCTGGCATGTGTTCAATATGCATATATTGCCTAATTAATAATCGTGGGACTTTGAATACTTTTCATTAGATATCATGTTGCTAGATTTGACCCATTTAGCTTATCAAGACCTTTGGGATTCATGACTATGTCACTGAGAATATTTGCCATTGCCACTGACAGATTTGGTTGGCATGCCATCCATGTTCTTATCCAACTGATTGCTAGAATCCTGTATCATAATACTAGAGAGCTCCCTTCAGGCTGATGTCAAACCTTTGAATTTTTAATACGTCCATTTAGATAAGATTGAATTCACTTTGCCATGTGACCATTCAACTCACATTTCTTTAGCTTGTCTACATTATATCAAGATAGACTTTAATTGCCATTTTGAATTTTGAATAAAAAACTAAATCCTACTCTATTTCCCTGAAATATCTTGTCTAAGCTCTCAAAAATTAGTCTAACTTAATTTAGGAAATATGCAACTCTTCTAGTGTACATGATTTCTTCTCCTAAGCTCTTGCTAACTAGTTTTGAATAGGATCTTGCTTAAGATTGAAATATATAATATACATATGTATATTTTTTGCTGAACTGTTTGAGAATAGGAAGAAGGCAACAAAGAATTATTATTTTTAAAACTACAATATAGTTATCACTCTTAAGACATTTATCATTAATATATTATCTATTATATAGTTTGTATTCAAATTCTCCCCACTGTCACAGTGTTGTTTTTTAGAGTATCATCCTAACTAGGCTCATGTGTTACTTTTAGTTGTCATGCCTTTTTAGTTTCCTTAAGTTGAGAATAGTTTCCTGCTTTTTACAGCTTTAATGACACTGAGTATTTTTGAGGAGTTGAATATAGTTGCTTTTCTATTATATATTCAGATTCATCTGATCGTTTTCTCATGATCAGATTCTGGCTAAACATTTTTGGCAAGAATACTACTTAGGTGATGTGTCTTTCTCAGTGCATTATATCAGAGAACAGGTGACATCTGTTTATTCGATTATTGGTGTTTTAATTTGGTCTCTTGGTTAAGGTGGCATCTACCAAGTTTCCCCACTGTAAAGGTAACTTTTCTCTTTTGTACTTAATAACTACTTGGTTGAGTGATATTTTGAGGTCTGCTCATTTCTGAGATTAGAATTACCTTTGCATTCTCCACAACTTCTTCTTTTTGTGATGCTTCGGGAATGTTAGTTTGCGCTCTCCATCACAGAGTCGTGGGGTCCCTATTCAGTTGCTCAACGGGACGAAAAATTTGAACTCTCATTTAGTGTAGTTCTTTAACAGTCTCTTCACCAAATGTGAGCTCCAGTTGTCTCTCCCCAACATTTGGTCAGTTGTTATCACTCTGAATATTAAACTCCTTTGTGTACCAATTGTATGCAGCAGAGTTGAGCAATTTATTTTTCCCTCTGTTATCTATTAAAATTTCACTATCAGCCCACGTAGCTGTTCCCTTCTGGATGTGTTCAGTCTCTTCCTACTCAACCGCTCTACCAATTGTTTTCTTGTCTCAGCCCTCTGCATACTAACTTGGAAGGCAGGTGCAAAGTATTGCACTTTGATTATTAGAGGCTACATTTGGAAATGTGTGCAATGCTCACCCACGTGAGGTTCTTATTCCAGGTACTATACTTCTCACACTGTAGAACCAAGACAAAAACACCAGACTTGTCATTAATTCAGCAGTTATCGCAAGGATTTGGTTAGTTCTTCTTTTTCCTTTTCTTCTCTTCCTCATTGAAGTATTCAGTGGCGCTATTTAACTGGAATTACTGTGCAAAGGTCACCCTGGCAGTCATTTTCTGCCTTATCTTACTGACTTCTCTGTACATCTGATTGTGTTGATCACCTTGTCTTTCTAACATGTCTCTACCCCTTGGCTTTCTAGACAGGACATGCTTTTGTTCTCTTATGGACAACTGGCCATCTTTGCCATGCTGTGATTGTAAGTTTTCTCAATGTATGTGAAAGTAACCATTTTGTCTCTTAAAATGTTGGCAGAATGTATTATTGCTTATATACTTTAAACATTTTTTGTTTTACTTGATTATGAGATCTTTTAAGGAGGTGAAAGACCTCCAACAATTCACTAAAAATCCTGTATGCTGTCAAAGGTAAAATTGCCCCAGACAGCATTCAACAGCAAGGAAGACTTTATTCAAGACTATTGCAGGAGAGGGAGAGGCTGAACTCCACTGCTGAAACAAAGGGCAGGAGAGTTTTTAAGCAGGAGAGTTTTTAAGCACTGGAGTGAGTTAGTGGAAAAGTAGAGGACCTTAGAAGGAAGGTTGGTGGGTGTGATTAGGCCATCTGTGTTTACTAATTGTGCTTATTGAACTTAGGCTCCTATCCTCCCATAGAAACTGGGAGGTAAGGGCTCTATTTTTCCTGATGTTTACATTTCAAAGAGATGGGTCCCAGGTGTCTTTGAGAAAGACAGTCCTGAGTTGTAAAACTGGTAAGAGACTAGAAGAAGATTTATTTACATTTCAAAGGGCCATAGAAAAAATTTGCAATTGCAAGTTTTTTTTTTTTTTTAAAGTAAATGCCTTAAGAAAAGTGAGGTCAGGGGCCTACAGTCAAAAAGAGACCTGTCTTAACTTTAGTCAAGCTTAGGGGACCCTTAAGGCCATCTTGATTAATGCAGAGTTGTAACTTCTCATAAATCTGCCCATGCAAAAATCACCATTGGCTCTGACTTTTGAAACAAGTTCCTGGTCATAGACCTAGGCCATGGTGGAAAAAAAGAGTACTCTACCTCCAAGTGAATATTAAAAGTAGAGTCCAGTGGCTTGGACAGAAACAGGAGGTTCTGTGCCGGGAAGAGAGGAGCCACAATGGCCCAGGAATTCAGTTAGTAATGACTGTGTTCCTGACCCATGGGAGTTTTTAATCTCTCCTCTCTGCGTTACATACACAAAGAAAGCATTTTTATATTTTTATATCTTCTAATTAATTTAACTCTGGGGCAAGAGTGTTTGGGGCCAGGAAAAAGCATAATTATTAATTCTCACACTTAACACCCCCTCCTCCCCTCGTAACTTCCTGGCTGTCCTTCATGTAGGGTTTTAATATGACCCTACCTTCTTGGTGTAGGTATCTGGCACTTTTAAATCCAGCTTTATACTCTAAAGCTCCTACACGAAGGATGTAGTTTCATTATTTTAGTTTTCGTTCCAATGACCTTGAAGTGCCTGTAGAGAGAGCTGAAAATGAGTAAATCTTTTAAATGGTTCAGGATTTCTATGGGGTGCTTTCATTCTTTCAAAGCCTTGATCTTTGTCCTTCTTCATTTATAAATTTCTGTGTCTGGTCTTACTCAACAAAATTGTTAATCTCCCCGATTTCTGGTAATCTATTGTTATCCCGAGCATTGGATGGGCTTGTAATTGCTCATTGTACTTGCTTGGAGCCCCAAAGAACAGAGGTTATGCAATTTGTGAATATAATTTACTGTTTCATGATTCTTCATTTCCACCCAGATGCTGGCTCTTGTCTAAATTCAGAACTTGTCTAAATGCAGATCAATGGACATTGTGGGGCTTGTTTAAATATGAAGAAAGTCTAAAAATCTAATACTGTGATAATTCTCTTCCTCACATGCTGAGGACAAACAGAAGTTCTGTGCAGAATGATGTATCACCGGGTTAGCAGACGCTGATTTTTTTCTCAGTCTTCAAGCCACTAGTTGTCAGCTTTTTGTTTAGTTTCTTTAGTTTCAAAGTGGTTGTTCCAAAATCCTTGTTTGAAATTAATAGATAAGAGTAAATATTTAACCAAAATGCTTAATTTGCTGATATTAAAAAAAGTTTTGGTCATCCTGAGTTGTTCAGAACATGACACAAAACATTTGGGAAGAATTATTGACCAGCACATTTTTTTAAACTTCCCTATGATGTCAATTACAATAATTGTTTGACAGAATTATTTGGCTTCCTAAGTACAGGAAAACTCATTTGAAACAGTTCTCTTGCCTGAGAAGTAAGAAACTGGAGACTTTACACCAGGGTCATTAGGAATAGATTAATTTCACTGAAGTCTTGCCTATGAGCAAATGTGTGGAAAGATAGAGGATCAGTTAACATTAATTTAGTGCCTACTAAGTAACAAGTAATATAGTTTTACTTATGTTATTTCATTTAATGCTTCCCCTAGCCATAATCAGTAGATATTATCTCTATTTTAGAGACAAATAGTTTAAGTTTGTGAGGCTAAGCAAGTTTTCTTTAATTTACACAGCCAGAATTAGCTAGAACGTTTTAGAAGTTTAATAGCTATTATATCTTAAGCCTTTACTATTCCAACTAGGAGTTCTACAAAATGCATTGTTTAATTTAACTAGTAGAAATCCACACCCACCCCCCAACTGAAAGAGGTATGATTATTATCCCCTTTTTATAGGTAAGCAAATTGAGCATCAGAGAGGATAAAATGATTTCTTTACATTAAAAAGTTGGTAAGAGGTGGGGCTATGATTGACCCTAAAAATAGTAACCCTAGAGCCCAAATTCTTTAACACTATGATGACAGCTGGGTTGTGTTTTGGACTCTGTCGATAAGGTGCTTGAAGGAAAAGAAGGAAGAGCTCATGGTCAACACAGTATCAGTCGACATCCTTGCACCGGCCCGTGTGTGTGTGTGTGTGTGTGTGTGTGTGTGTGTAGGGGCCGGGGGGAGGATCTCTGTGCACACAACTCTGCCAGGTGATTTACTATCAGCAGCTGCTCCCAAGTCTTTCTCTCTAGGCTGGACTGTTTCCAAGGAAACACAGAAAAGTGTTGGAAATTTGGATATAATATTCTGATTCTTATTGACAAGAAAAAAATGTGAGCACCTTCTAGTTATCCACTCTGCTCAGCCATGGTTGCCTGTGGCTCTAGCCCCAGTTGAGTTGGGTTTTAGGGCAGCTGATCCGTGGGGCTCCCCCAGCCTTGGTGTGCTGAAGGAGAGGAGTATGTCTCAGGGTCCAGTATTACCTGAGTCTTTGCTTCCTATATCATGCATGTATCATCCAGGTTATTAGCACCTAGGCTGGAATTCAAATATTTTCTTTTTATTGAGGTTTGTGGATTTTCTCTCGAAAGGATAAAGTTGCTCTGTTAGTAACGTGTCCCGTTTCCCATGGACACCAATCCTCAAGTGAACAAAGACTACACTTTGTTCTAAACCATACCCAGCATGATAGCATAGTGGCTAAAGGTATAGAAGCTGGCACCTGACTGCTTGCAATCAAATCCTGGTGCCAACATGCAGCCTTATGCAGTTGTTTAAAGTCATAGTGCCTCACCTTCCTTGCCAATGAAATGGGGATATCATAGTGACAGTGCTCATCTCACAGGACTCTTAGGAAGGCTAAGTAAGATAATACATGTAAAGTGTTAAAAAGCAGCGCTGGTGCATCATGTTGCCTTCTAAGGATAATGATCAGATGAGACAATCTTAGAGTTGTATGGAGGTGTAGAGTTAATGCATAAAAGAATTCGAATAAGTATTCAATAAATATTTAGCAAATATTTATTGAAAATTTATTTTGTGTAAAATAGCATATGAATAAAAAAATGTTTATATGCTATCTGTGTCCTGAAGGACCTGACAATTCACAAGGAATATAAGAGATAAGTGTGTTTAAGGTTCACATACACGACAAGAACTAAGTTTTATGAAAGTGTAGGGAAGGGAGAGACAAGGTACTTTACATTGGTAAGATGAGGAAAACGTCACTGAGCAAGATGGGAAGGGTTTCAATTGATGATATTTGGCTTTTGGTGGATGATACCACTGGGAGAGAAAACCACACACACGAAATTGTGAGATTATATTCAGGGAATTATATGTTATGATAGGTGTCCTGCTGGGGAGTAGAGAGAGCTATATGGATTGGAACAGAGATCATGACCTTTCGAGGGTCAAAGGCAGGAGCCACAGCGTGGCGCACAAGTCGCGGCTGGCCGTGTGGGTCCTAGATACAGAAACTCTCTGTCCCTGTATGTCTGCTCTATTCTCTGCATTACTAGGTTTCTTCTTCTTACTTGTTATTTCTTTTCCCTTTACCACTTCAGCTTGCTTTTGGGGTTGATATAAACTAGACTTTATCTCATTGGATTCTTTCAACATCAACACCTGATGCCAACAACTCAGCCTCTGGACATTCTATACTCACATGATCTGGAGGAGCCTGCTTGATCATCCCATCTTTTCTCATCAGGAAAAAGCATAGGCTACTGCCAGCCCACAGAGCGATTTCTTTGGGTCAGATGCTGCTCTTTGTCTGATCTACTGTGACTAGAGGTGGCAGGATCATGTGATATAAAACATAAGCCCCTAAAGCATCAAGGGTAGTTTGCTGTGAGCCTGAAAACATGCTAAGACTTGCTCTGGCTGGTCTAACTTGAGAAAGTTATCAGAGATGGAGATCGGCATTTGAATGATTCGGAGTGATGTTACTGGAAGTCATGAGAATGGATGGCATCTCTGAAAAATAAATAAACAAGAAGCATAGATAGCATTTTGAGAATAGCCACATGTAATAGGTAACAAGAGAAAGTGGCTAAGGTAGTGTCATGAAGGCATCTATTGTCTACCTGCACAGTGGATGGAGAAGACACCAGGAGGCTCCAGCAACCTCTGCAGCTCCATGGAGGGGAAAGAAAACACAAGTTGGATGTGCTGGTGAATTTCAACCACCAAGAGACACAAGAAGGGAAGAAGCCAGAAGATACTTATTGTTCTTCTTCCTTACAAAGATTATTTCAAGAAATAGTAGCTTCACAGGCTCTGTGAAGACAACCTGTGATATCACTTAATTTTTAAGGGAACCTGGGATAAAATACCTTCATTAAACATACTGACCATTGCTCACAGCACACTGGACACCTGCAGCCAATTAGTTAAACTAAGGTCTAATGGTTCTCAAAGTGTGATCCCTGGAACGGTAGCGCTAGCATCACTTGGAGATTTGCTAGAAATGCAAGTTCTCGGGCCTCACCCCATACCCACTGAATCAGAAACTCTGGTTAATTGTGATGCCTGCTAAGGCTTGAGAACCACTGATGCAGTCCAAGGGTTGTCAGACTCCTATTCATGGGCTAGCTGCCTGCTTTTGTAAATAAAGTTTTATTGGAACACTGCCACATCCATTTCTTTACTTATGTCCTAGGGCTGCTTCTATGCCACAGGGCGGAGTTGAGATAGTTTAAAATATTTACTATGTGGCTCTTTAAGAAAAATTCTGCCTACTCCTACTCTAGTTCAACCCTGTATATGCTTCTGCTTCCCATGAGTGAGTTATTTCCTTACCAAGGGTCAGTGATTTTCTTTCCCAAACTTATTCGTACTAGCTACTCTTGTCATTGTCATCATTTAAGCTAATGGAACCTACCTTAACCAATGCTTTGTGAATTCAATAAAGAAATAGGGGTTTGGGACCTTGTTTTTAAGAAAACTGAGTTGAATGTTTTGAAGATACTTCAGGTGAGTAACTAAAACTTACTGCTGTAGAACCAGGTGTGTACAATGAAACTATGACATAGTGGAAAGAGAAAATAAGTCCAGAGGGTTTGCATTCATTTTGTGTTTGTATTCTGACTCTGTTTTAGGTTCAGAACTGGGAGTTGCACGGAATGCATTAGGGAGGGAGCTTAGGAAAGAATGGTCATTTAGAACTCTAATCAGAGGGACTATACTCAAAGAAAGGACAGCCTCATAAAGAAAAATTGGTGAATAAGTAAATATTATATTTCAAGGTAAAGAGAAGTATGTATTTTTTGGTTATTTTTGTGATTTTATCTTAATAAATAATCTTCTTAATTAAGTGGTCAGGATACTGACTGAAGCAGATAAAAGGACTTCTTTTGGGTACATGAAAATAACTATCCCTGTGTCATGCCCAAATGTATCTATGAGTGTTGCCGCCTATATAGCATCAGGATAAAAAGAAGTTTCTCAAATGTGTTCTTTTGAACCCATGTGTCAGAATCACCTTATTAACTGTAGATACTTGGAAAGATTCACAGGAATCCCAATTTCAATGGTCCCCATGTGATTCTTACACATGCAAAAGAACCAGTGGTATAGGATAATCCCCCATTTAATTATTTACTTTCAAGGCATTGAGTAAAATGCAACCCAAACTCAGGGGCTTATATGAAATCAGTTAACGCTTTTCCTAATTTCTTCCATTAAAAATGTTACTGCATATTTACAGCCCTCTTTAAATTCCTTTGGTATGAAAGGATAAAGAAATAGGTAGATAAGTTTTAGACGTGCTCCTACATACTATATTAAAGCTTCCACTAGACAGTGATTAGGCATTTTCATACTTAGAGGGGTCCCAGAGTTGAACTATCTAAACCCTAAAGCTATAAAAGCATAATGTAGCATAAAATAGAATATGGATGCACATATGAATGAACACATAATAGAGTGCTAACTTTTAAATCTTGTGCAAGACACCAAAATAGAATAGACGTGAAATTTAAAACAAGAAGAAATTCCAATGTCAGTGACTGAGAACTGGTGAGATGTTTCAAAAATTCACAAGGGAGAGACTTAATGAGTGGAGAGAGTGGGAAAGAGTCTTCCTGAGGCTGCTGGAGAGTTCGGTTACTATGGGTGACAGCGCTGCCTTGTATTGCAGGTGGAGAGCGGGAGGGACCCCTTGGAAAGTCCATTTTCCTGGAGCTGGGAACACTGGGGTCTGGGGTCTGATTCACATGTGTGAAGCTAAAGCAGCTTGGCCTGCGGTGGGACGGGGGAGGGGAGAGGGAGAAGAAAGGGGGAGGGGACCGGGGAGAGGGAAAGACTGGGAGGAGAGAGACCCGAGGTTAACTCCCTTCTGCCAGGGGAGTGTTCTCTGAAGAGTCCATCTTGGTCCTTCCGGGAGCAGAGTGGTCTCCATGAAGCCCCAGTAGGCCCTGGCCAGGGCCACGATGAGACGGGGACTCCAGCGAGAGCCTGTTAGTGCCCTGGGCCAGACCCCAGGACAAGGGAGCCTGGGTCAGAGGGGCCCAGCTCCGTGGGAGGAAGAGTAGTCAGCCTTGGACTCTTCCTCCAGAGAGCTCAACACCCCCGCTTGCAGCAGCGCCCGTGCTCGGCCCCTGGCAGGCTCGTTCTGCTTTACTCTTTCCTCGTTGCTCCCAGCTCAACCCCTGGAAGGTGGAAAATAGCAGTAGTGAGTGGGGGAAAACGAGCAGGGAAGAAAGCAGGAGCCCACAGCTCTCTCCTGGAATCAAGAACCTTGGTCCTGCTGCAGTTGTCATCCAGGGTGGGGAGGATCACCCCATTCAGCAAATCCAAAGGAAGGTTGGGAAAGAAAAACGAAGGTGCGCTTTAATTCACCCACTCTGTGCCCGGTCCCCAGCGTGCGTGTGCTGGTCCCTGGAGATAGCGGCTGATGAAGACATTCACAAAGCAGCTGAAGTACTGAGTCCTTTGAAATTTGGAGGGCGGGTTTTGGAGGCATTTGGCCATATTGCTGTTACCTAAATAGTTTCACCAAATCACTTGAAGAAAAACCCGAAGAAAAAGCTTCTTTGTAGCAATTGTGCTGTGGAACTGTCTTTAGGATCACCTTTGAGGGCACATACAATCAATCGTCTGCCTGAGATGGTCTGTAACTAAAGGTCAAACAAATTTTTCCTAGACACCCTAGGGAGAAATATTTAAAAGCCCAGATAATAGCCCCATGTCACAGGTATTATTTTTAGCGTTTATGAACTTACATCATTTTCCTAAACGTAACACTATATGAATTGCTTCCTTATAAAAGGCTGTATGCTAAGTGATCTTATGTTTCACTATAATCCAAATATTAAAATTACATTAAAATACTCATGGATCTAGAAGTCATATTAACTGCCTGTGTTGCGTATTTCCTGTTTGCTGCTCTGGATTCAGTTTCTGCCCTTGTTAGTGCAGCTCTGAGGATCTGTCTCAGAAGGTTCCCTTTTTTCTGATTTCTGGCTACAGGAGGTCAGGGTAAAATCTGAGTGAGGTTGGGGCATTTTCTGCAGCTCCTCCCTGAGGGGACTCCCCATGCTGGCTGCTCCCTGACATAAGCACTCTGTTCCTGTCTGGACCCCTCACCACACCCCAAAGATGATAACTCAAGTCTCCTCTCCTGGGGTTGACAATAAGTCCATATTGACAATAGCCCTAGCCATTATCCTGTGGCCTCTCACACCTGTGTATGCATTTATTAAACTCTCTTCAAATTACCCAATATGAGAGCCCCGTCTGCTTCCTGCCAAGACCCTGACTGATGGGCTGCCTGTTCTCTGTGTCATTTAGCACATTGCAATGTAATGCACATTTAAAACGTTATTTTCACAGCGAGAAAAGGGTCATAAGAGTTGTTGGGTTTACTTCCCTTTTATTCTTCCCTGGCTTCCATGTTATGATTGGAGAATGTCTATTTCTTACCTGATTCTGGATTTTTCTGCTATTTTTTCCCCAACTTAACCTTGAATTGAGGTAAAACTTCCAAGCTCCACAGGGATAACTCTGCAGAGGGAGGAGGCAAGAGCAGAGCGGGTGAGGCTCAGGACCCTCTGCCCAAGCTTCCCCTCCCACCAGAGTCACTCCTTTTTCATCCAGTCTCTAGGCAGAGCTTTTTTGTATAATAAGAATAATTAAATTTTTAAGTTTGATAAAAGAATTATGTTTAAAATGTGTGAAAATCAGGTTAAGGCATAGAACATTCCCTTTGAAGTATAAATCGGTTATCCAAAAGGACTAGTACCTTATTGGCCATTGTCAATTAATCGGAATCATTCCCAACTAGGGCTTAGCAGTGCCCAGAGCTCAGTTGAAGGCATTGGTTCTTGTGCCTGTAGAGACCCAAGGAAGGTGACATGGTCATACTCAAGAGAAGAGCTGAAATGAAGAGGGATTGATTCCCTGTCTGAAGACAAAAAGATCTTGTGTCCATTTTCTTCCTGATCCTTACTTAGTCTGGCCAGCCTATCTGAAGACAAGCTACAGCCCCAGGCAGGGAACGGCCTCAAGCAGAAGAAATGCCTGATAACTGGCACTTGGCAGTTTGTTACCAAGAAAGGGACTGTTATCAAGAAAGCTCACCGTTACCTGGGGCTGCTGCGTGGCTGTTCATGCCCAAGAACTGGGAACCACCTCTTAGGCTGCCTCCTCCCTTGGTTCCCACACCCCACCTGTCACCAGGTATACTGATACTCCTTTTGACTGCATCTCAATACTGCTGCTTCTCTTCACATTATTTCTTCTGCCTTGGACACTCTAATTTCCATTTATCACTTGGCTCAATCCTTCAGTTATTAGCTTGAAGGTTACGTTTTCTGAAAAGTCTTCTTTAATCTTCTAGTCTGAACAAGTTTCCCATTGTGATCTCTGACCATATTCTTTAGTTTTTCTTCATAGTTCTTGATGTGAACTTTAATTGTAAAATTTATTTGTGGCCACAGGTTTAGTTTGTGACTCTCTTGATGCTTTTTCCTTAGTGAGGAAGTGTGACTTCTTGTTGTTCATGTGTTCTTGGCACTTAGAACAGTGCATGGCATGTGGAAGGTACTTAGTAAATATTTATGAAATGGAGGGATTAATCCCGACCTCTCCTGCTGTAACCCAAACATCCAGGCTTCTAGTTCTGTCGGATCTCTCTTCTATGTCTCTAGAATCCCTCTCCTGCTCCACATCTGTGCTGACACTATCTAGTTTATGCTTTGTCATCTCTCACCTGGACAACTACAACCGCCACCACACTGGACACCCTGATTCTGCATCTCCACACCATAGGGTGCCGTTCTTCTCTTGCTTAGCACCCATTAGAGCTCCCACTGCCCTCCGTAGCAAGCACACACGCTTTCACAGGCTGAGGAATCTTCTTGATTTCACACCTGTTTGTCTCTCCAGCCCTACAGTCTGGTTTCTCTCCTCCAGACTTATTAGACTAATTTCTAGATCTTTGGCTTCTATTTCTTTCACTTCTGAAATCCTGCATAGGTTATTTTCAAAACCTGAAATCTTCCTTTCTTCATTTCCTCTCTCCCTGCCTTCCTCTCTTTTCCCACCTTCCTTTTCCTGCTTGACCCTTGCTCTTCCATCAGGCTTTTCTTATGTGTCACTCCCTTTGGGAGACCTTCTTTGGCCCCATCTCCCTGCCTGGGCTTTGCTGTTCCCTCCCTGGCTCTGAGAGCTCCCTCATATCTCCCATTACAGCACTTTTAGCCTGTTTTGCATTTGCCTGTTAACTGGTTTTTGTCTCTCACTAGATAGTAAACTCCGGGAGAGCAGGAACCACATTGACATTTTTTTTTTTGCATGCACGGAACACTTCCCAGTGCTGAGTACACAGGAAGTTCCTCATCAATGCTTGTTGAATGAATGAATGAATGAATGGAAGGATGATTTTGGTGAACAGGGGCTGGGGTGTTGTTTTGGCGATAATAGAAGTAGACAATTTGTGAATGCCACTGAAATATTTTTTTGTTTTTTTCTCTCAACAATTTTCCTCCTACTTTTTCAAGGAGGTATCAAGACCTTGCAATTCCTTACTTCAGGATAAGCTTGAAGTGGGTGGACAGAAATCAGAAACTGCTTGAAACCAAGGGCTATTCTTATTTTTCTAGAAGGCAAAGCTCTTTGAAGAAATGGCACCATATAGCTTTGAGAAGTAGGATGGGGGGGTGTTCTTTGGTGGGTAGTAAGAGAGGAAGGGAGAGATCTCCCCAAAGTGGGTAAGTGGTGGACATCTGTGTGTCCTAAGAGTGGATTCACTTGCTGAGAGACCCATGAGGAAATGGCAAGACCTCAGAGGAAGAAACTGCGTAGTATGTCTAGGTAGACCTGTTGGCATTCTGATCTCCAGAGACATCTGATATGCTCTTTGTGGGACCTCATATTTAGAGATTATGTAAAAAAATTATATATGTAAATATAACTATATATTTAACAATATATACTTAACTGCATATATTTATTTAAATATAATGTATTAATAAATAATACATGCATATACATAAAATAGCTAAAACCTTTTTTAAAAATAAAATTCTTTTAGGACTTAGTATTTTAGTATCCAGGAACATCTTCAGTTGTGTTGTCGTCCACTAAAAGGTCTTTCCAGGTTTCTTGGCATGGTTTTTAGCAGGTAACAGAACGTGTTTTGCTTTTTTTTTTTTTTCTGTTTTGTCATGGATGTTTCTAATATCATGTATTTGCCCCATTTTTCAGATGTAGAAATTAAGGACGAGAACCACTGGATGATAAAGGAAAAGCCACAGAATATAGTGAGGACAACTGGAAATAAAAGCATCCCAGGCTTTTGTTAGCTGTTTTATAACTGTGTAACTGTTGTTTGCTTTCAGTTAATTAGACCCACTTGGCCTATAAGTAGTTCACTCATTTATTCATAAACATTTTATGTCTATTGGTGTCGGCCTTGACACTGGGGAGTCATAGCCAAACAGAACTGGAATGTAATACATTTGAGATCAGGCATAGACATTTTAGTGTCAAACCTTATTTTTGGAATGGAATTTCTTGCATTCCCTTTCTAAGGATGTTTATTTCATCCACAGGGAATGCAGCAAGCTGGGGGGTGGTTTTGGCAAGTCTTTTTGGTGATATATTTATATCTAGATAATCCTTTTATTCTGTAGTGACATCGGTGAGTGATAGGAAGAACGAACACTTCTAAAGTGACTTTGAGTACTCTCTTGTTGTTTTTCTCTGCTCTGATGGGAGAAAGTCTGCAATCTCTCCATTATCTTTCTTCCTTAGATTACCTCCATTGTGCTGAGGAAAGCGATGAACCATGTATGTTCAATCTTCCAGTTACTGAGATAGATTCCAAGATGGATCACATTTACATTATTGAGGATGAATCACCCTTCTGATCTCTGATGGCATTTATTTCTTTGGAGAATTGATAAAAATGTTCTACAAAGGCACTGTGAGTGTTTCGGATATTAACGTTTCTGGACTTTGAACAGTCTAGTTATAAAACAAACTCAAGGTACCCTCTGACACTAACTTTGCACAAAACCTGCAAGCCAGCCTACTTGATCCATGTGGAATAGATTTCAAGACAAGAACTCAGTTAGGTTTTACCCAAGTGTCTTCAATATCTGTAAAAATTAGTTCCTTGATTTACAATAAGAAACTGGGATGCTAAGCAAAGGAACAAGAATAGTTCTTAAAATTATAAAAATTAAACTGACTTTGGCCTTACCTGGAAATTTTTGGCTTGATTAGAAAGAATCTTTGCCCCCAAGGTCAAGCAGACCCCAAAGACACTAACTTTGGACTTGTGAGGGAATCAAGCTTCTTGTGATTTTCTTCTTTGTTCTCCTTGAACCATGTGCCATCGGGTAAAAGCAACACCAAAACCCAAACCATGAAACTCCAGTAACAACAACCACAACAAAATCAAGACTACGCTGGTTCTAGGGTATCCTTAATCTGGAAATAAGATACAGATGCCCCCTGACTTGTGATAGGATTATGCCCTGATAAACACATTGTAAGTTGAAAATAAGTAAAAAATGCACTGAATACACCTAACCTACCAAACATCATAGCTTAGCCTTGTGTACCTTAAACATGCTCATAACACTTACATAAGCCTACAGTGGGACAAAATCATCTAACACAAAGCTTATTTTATGAGAAAGTGTTGAATATCTCATGTAATTTATTGAATGCCATACACTGAGTTGAAATCGTGACAGGTTTTGCTCCATTGTAAAGTTGAAAAATGTTAAGTCGGAGACTGTCTGTATTATAAGCTTTAAACCATCTATATCAAATAGCATCCACATTGCGTTTAATTAGACAAAACATCAGGGTCGTTACTGAATAGATTAATTTTCTTTCTTATTAGTTCCTTTTAAAATAGACTTAATAATCAAAATATGGATAAGCTGACACTATTTATGCCTGCTTTTTTCTTCCCTCTTATAGTACCACCTGTCTACTGCAATGGAAAACCGTAATTGCTGTTAGCATCAGTGTCAGATTAAAATAACTCGGTGCCATATCCTTATTTGTGAATCACAATAATAATATAATTTAAGATATTTATTTTCCTCTAAGGGAAAAATAACATACCGTAACATTAAGCCCCAAAGTCCTGCTCTCAGTCGTGGAGGATTGATTCATTACTTTCCTTATTTTTTTATTTTTTTAAGCTTAAACTACTGTAATTCTCCTTAACTGGTCTTCCCACTGGGCAAATTTAACCTCCAGACGATATAAAGCTCTGCAGCTCATCTTTCCATTTGGAAACTGGCTAAATCTGCATATCTTTTCTTCATGGGAGAATTTACCTTGCTTCCAGGAAAGCTTCATGGTGATTTGAAAATGTTATCACTCAGTCTTTAGAGCCTTCTGAGGTCTGCTTCTACCTCGAGGACCTGCAGATAGTACACACCCCACAGCTGCCACCCCAAGAACCTCTTAAAGACTCTTAGCACTAATCAGATAGGTTTTAGTGTTAAAGCTTTCCATTTGTTGTCTCGATACTTGGAATATTTATTTTTTAGCCAGGGAATATTTGCCAGTCTCTTTTTAAGTTTCAAACCAAGATAAAAGACACACTTTTTATTTTTATTTAGCTTTGAGCATGCTACTTAAAAGTGTCCTAACTAGATTTTTTTTTTAAGTTGGAGACTCTATGGAGATAAATATGCTCTAGAGTTAAGAAGCAGTGTGCCAAGCTAGAGTCTAGATTAAATTTGTGTGGGCTTTTGAGGCTGATATTCCAAATGCTACCTGAGCCAGAGTTATAGCATTTGGTGAGCACGTTACAAAATTTGGGATAAAAATGGATGGAGTGCTCATGAAAAATGCCAGAAGAAAAACACTAGTAGCTGTGTTCAGCTCAAGATAAGAAGTATGTTATAAACATTCATGAAGAAAAATTTCCCACTTTGTTTGGAATTTATCTATGATCACCAGGATTGTACAGACCCAAAGTAATGATCATATATATCACTCATTCTTCACATGTGGCTTGGATGTTGCCTTCTCAGGGAAATCTTCCTGAACCTAACTCTCCTTCTTCCTCTTTGATCCCACAAAAACCCTCAGCTCACACCTCTTTTATAACACCTTATTTAACACCTTTCAAGTGATGCTGCACTTACCTGTTCCACTGTTTGTTTCCATTGCTGGAATGTCAACATTGTGGGAATCCAGTCTTGTTCATCTCATCTCTTAAGCCCAAGAACTCCTCTCATGGGTTTAAGACGTAGTTGCTGATTGTTAAATTGATAAATGCACACGTAAAGTGGAACAGGTACTACATTTCGGAACGTGAATTGAGAGCCAGTGCTACTCATGAGGTGGAGAGGAAGATGGTTCTAAGACTTGTGTGCGCTCACTGGGAAATTGGTCCTTCTGGCCGGATAGGACCCATTTGTGCCATGACTACTGGTAGGCTCAGGTGGAAGCTGATAATGACCCTGGAATGTCTCTGTTGCCCAGAATCTCCCAGTTGTTTTTGTTGTTTTTAATGCAGCTATCCAAGGTCCCTCTGGCTTTAACACCCGGAGTTAATCACGGGCTCCCTTTCTCAAATGTCGCCTCACAGAGGCTCTGTGGCTGCACCCTTCATTATGTCACAGAAAGAGTCCCAGCGGTGCTACTCAGGATCTGTGTGGCCTGCCAAACTGCTTACTCCTCTGGGTCTATTTCCTCTTCAATGAATGGGGCTCAATTTTCCAAATTCAAAGACTTTTTGAGGGTTAAGAGAGGTTAGATCTGAATCACATCCATTACCATGCCCTGCACCTTCGTGAGTCTCTAGCAAAAGCTGGTTTCCCACATGCTGCACCTCCTGTCACACGCTCACTCCCAGACGGACACACGGCATTTCTCTGCTGGATTTGTGTGTGCCTTGGGGAATAAGGGCTCTCTACAGGAAAGCCTCATTCCTCAGAGTGACTGCAGTGAGATGGGCGGGTTTCTCTTTACCAGGGCCCCTTCTTCTGAATCTCTGTGTCTCTGTAGAGTTGGGTTCAGGACAAGGTCATCAGCTTCATCAGGCACATCTTTGTGGGTACACGCTGTCCTGGATTGTGATGACGGCCTTTGGATCCAGGTGGTGGCATTGGGCATGGGATTCAGGCAAAGGCAGATGGGTGAAGGCACTGCCACAAGCCATGCTCTAGATCTAGCTCTGTTTAGCAGAGGAGGATCAGTGTATGCATGTGGAGGCTTAAAGTGTTTTGGTGCAAGTATGCTGGTGGGCAGATTATATTCATGTTTAAATAGGCAATGCCCTCATTCCAACCCCCTGGAAGTCTAGATGCCGAGTCAAAGGCCACACTTGCCCTTTCATGTACACTGATTTCTCATGAAGTTTGTGGCTGATCTTCTTGGGCATCAAAGGGGACTTTGGCTTCTTGAAGGAATTGTAGCAGGTCTTTTTGACAGACTGATTAAGGCAGGCTGTAGAAGTAAGCATTACAAGGGATTCCAGACAACCACTCCAAGTAGAAACAGCTGGAAGCAGCAGCCAATAGGTATCTAGTTAGGAGGGCAGTGCCCTACAGGAAGAGAACGTGACTGCATGTGTCTGCTGCTTCCTTTCCATATCCCCAAGTCTAAGCCAGTTCCTTTAACATAATAAATGCCCAATAAATGTTTGCTGATTGAAGCCAGGGATTCAGGCCAGAAGAAATAAACTGAGAGTGTCATAAAGGAGTTAAAAATGAACTCAAAGGACTGACAAGCAATAAGGCTGCTCTCTGTAGAAGGCTTGAGGGGACAGAGGATGTTCTGGACCAAAATGAAGGCAGGGACTCATACAGAGAAGAGCAATACAGAGACTCAGCTACTAAAACTGGGAGACAAGACTGAATCTTCCATGTAATTACTGGGCATGATCCTGGTTACTGGGGCCTGAAATAGCCTTGGAGTAGATTCAAAATTGAGTCATTCTTGGGTCTCACTGAATATTGGGCAATAATATTATATACACTTAAAATAAAGTCAATAATTTTATACACAGAGCATAAGTTTTCAAGTAAGATGCATTAAAATATATATTTTTTTGTATCTAAAAGAGCACGTAAAGTTGCTCTTGATCACAAGGTGCTATGCTAAAAGCATTCAGTGTATTAACTCATTTAACCCTCACGACTTTATAGAGCAGGTTGTATTATTATCCCATGTTACAGATGAGAAAACTGAGGCTAAGAGAGGTCAAATATAACTTTTTAAAGGTAACAGCCTATTAATGGTCAAGACGGGATTCAAATCGAAGTCTGGGTCCTTAATCCATGCTTGTGACCACAATACTAACCTGTGCTTTTTGTGGAGAAATATTGCACCATCATTCCTGAAATGAGGAGCTTACAATCATTCTTTCAAAAAACAATTCCATTGTTTGTGAGTTAAATGCTTCTAAATTAAGCCAATAACTGGACAACTATTGAGTTTGGCTGTTACACACAAGCAATAAACTATTACCATCTACCAGGAAAAAACATTTTAAGGTCAACAGGCTCAGGGATATATTGAATTGCTAAACCAGTACCATTTATATTTCACTTATTTCATATGGGAGCTAATAAAAAATAATACCATCCATTGGTTGCTCTCCCTATTGCCAGTCATATTAAACATTTACAACATTCTTTGGAAGCTCGATTTGAGAAACTAGGGACCTCAACCAAGCTTTAATTATTATTGCATTTTAAAACAGAACAAAGTTATGTAGCTAGATAGACCATCTTAAGGATAAAAGACATTTACACTAATTTGATCTTTTGCAGCAATTTCTTTTAGAATTCTCAGTAGTAACATTAATCTTCAATAACTTATTTGAGGTAATATTCGATTCCAAAAGTGTTTTCAGAAGAATTTTATTGTAGTGCAGTGTGAATTATCTATCTTTATTTGAATGTCAAATATTATAAAATAGGCAATTTAACAAAGCAAAGAGAATTTCTGATGGCCTAAAAATTTAAGTAAAATTATTGGCATTTATTAAGTTTATTTTATTAATTGCATTTTTTAGTGACTTTAAAAGTAAATGCTTCATTGTATTTTAAATTTTCACATAAAGTTGTGGTATTGAAATTAGTTTTAATGAAAGCATATCCTAATTACGACTTTGTTTATCTCTGCAGTGGCATCATTTCCACATTTGAATATTATGCCAAGCAAATACCACTTGAAAAGGGAATAATTTAGATATTGGATTTATCAGTTAGGTAACACAGGAACATGGACACCATTTAGGGATAATATTTTCCCACATATGATAATGTGGTAACTGGTTGATGAATAGGTCATGATAATGTTGGATGAAAAATCTAGACTCAAGTCATTTTAGGCTCCTGTGGAATTCGTAGTAATTAGGAGAAATTGAAGTGCAAGGAGAAGTGTCACCTCACAAATCACCCTTTCATGACAGTAGCTCAGGGCCGGCTTTGCGTACCAAGTATTAATAACTCCATGTACTTCCATTTTCCCACAAAGTTATATATGATGAGACGTTACTCCTTGTGAAAAAGATTCTTAATGAGAACTTTAGGTATAATTCACGCAGGCTCATATCTGGGCTGAATTAATCTGCTCACAGATAGTGAATGATGGATTGTCTTTCAGGTGCTGATAGGCTTTTGTACTAGGACAAACTCCCATCGATAGCGGTGTCTCTAGGAATAGTGTGGTTAAATAAAGTGTTTGGTACAAGGTCTAAGCCATCACACGGATTTGTGGAATTTCACTTTCTGCTCCTCCTTCCCCAACCTCATGCGCCTTTTAATTGTGTTGATCCCTTTGGGAGGTACAGGGTGGGTTTGACCTTCTTCAGCAGCACAAGTTGTAAAATATCTATTTTCTGTCTTGGAGAGGCACAGCTCCATGCAGCCTGAAGTGAACTGAACTTTGGACTCAAATCAGAGTTGTCTCTGGAAGCTAAACATGCAGACTGTTACTTTTAGCCTGCAGTAGTTTCTGAGTGTCCATCTGAACCTCAGTGTTACAGAGAGCCGTGACAAGACACAAGTTGGTGGATTTTTACTACTGTTTGATATCTTATAACTATAACGATTCACAAAGAGCTTTTCAAAAATTCCAATGATGTTTTCTGATGACTAGAAAACCACACATATATGGTTTAAATAATTCACAAAATTCACAGTGAGGGTGCTTGCTTTATCAATGGTATATAATCTTTAGAATCTAGAAACACTGATGAGCCATGTCTTCAAATCATCAATGGCAACCAATGATGTAGGGAAGAAAGCTAATAATGTGAGTCTAATTTGTGCTTTCATTATTGACTCCACCAGTATACGGGGTTAGAAGATGCATTTTCCTTTCAGGCTAGAACCAACTGGCCATGGTCAGAATTTTGAGAGTTTGATTATTCACTCAAGAAGCAGAGTGGACTGGAATTGTTTCTTAAGAAAAATTCTGGTTTTGCCCGTAGGTATTTCCTTGTCCATCCATCCAGATGGGAGGCTTGGTGAGATCCTCCAGGGTCCATCCACAAACTTTTATTTTACTCTTTTGTAGTTTGTCTATACTGTGTGCATTGGCCCTCAGTCACCAGCACAAAACAGCTTTGTCCAGGCATTTGGTAAAAATATAAGCTTAAATTGCCAAGGTTTTATCAAAGTCAAGTAGAGAGTGACAATGTTATTTGTTTTATATTCATTGGATCTCAGGTACACAGATTGGATTCTGATCTTTGTTTCCTGACACAGAGTGATAGCTTTTAAGAGTAATTTTTAAGGGACAGGCATTTGGCTCATCTATGATTTAGTTGTTTCTGGAAAACTTGAGCATGCAGCTAAACCTATTAGTCTCTGATTAATTACATTCCATGTAAATGTACTTCAGAGGATGCTGTGGGTGCCACCCTGTTCCCTGTTTAAGACCAAGGCACTCATTCCTCAGCTTCTAAGAGTGCTGATCACCAATGCCTCAGTCACCTACCTTGTCCAACTTTATGCTCCCTCCCCTCTTGGTTGTTGCAGTGTGTAAAGCCCATGCTGTTTGCCTCAGTGTGGGACCCAGCTCTGAAGGGCTGTCCCGTCCCAGCTCCAGAGCTCCTTCTGGAACTTCTGAGGAGACTTCTGTTAAGACTGCATCACTGTTCAGCTCCTCCCTCAGTCCATCTCATTTCCCTCACTCCTTTGTTAGCGAGAGCACTTCCCAGTAAATCTCCTAGACACAATTCTCCATCTCAGAGTCGATACCCCATGACACCTGACCTAAGACAGCACTCAGTCATTTGCTTATTTATTCATCTGTTTACTTATCTATCTACCCATCCATCACCCATTCATCCACCATTCATTTATTCATGTACCAAATACCTATCGGTTACCTAGCATTTGCCTGGACTAAGAGAAAATCTGGAACATACTGTTATAGGTGTAACTAGCTAATTATGTAATAAGGATAAAGGAAAAAAGAAAAGGAAACAAAGAAAGGAGGAAGAAAGAAGAGTAAGTAAATAATTGAAAACATCTAAGGTGTGAAGTATTTCAAAAGGCTTATTAAAATCCTGTTTAGGCATCCACTGTGTGTCTTGAAAATAAGAAACTATATTTGCTCTGTAATTGCTTGAATCATACATCTTTTACCTTGATTAGCAATTTCAATCAACCAAGACATTACTGAGCATTTTCAAATAAAAAGCTGCATATTTTTCAACCAGAAGTCCTCTATTCAACCTTCCTATTTTTTAAACACTTTGGATTTCCTGTAATTGGATAGTATTACTTTTTATAAAAATATTAATCTCTCTAAAGTGCACAACTGAAAATATGAATAAAATGAGATATTTAAGATGTTTTCTAGCCTATTGCATTTTTAATGTTATTTTTAAATTTGATGTCCTTTGATTTGTAAACTTACTTCCCTTTTGCTCTTAATGTTTATCTATATCCAGGTTAGAGTACTCTATTTTGATTTTAAGTGTACTTACATTTTCAGACATCAAAGTTGCTGAAATATAATGAGCTTGGTCATATGTCTGAAAGGCATAGGAGCCCAGAAGAGCAATAGGCTGTTTTCTTTTCTATAAATTTTTCAAAATTTATTTTTATTTTTACTTTTAGCATTTTTTATTTGTATATATTTATGGGGTATAAGTGCAATTTTGCTACATTGCTAAGTTGCATGGTGGTACAGTCAAGGCCTTCAGTGTGTCTGTCCTTGAAACAATGCTCATTTTACTCACCGGCTTGTTTTCTTGAGAGTCACATCTGAGAGTTACTGGTGCTTGAATTAAGCCTGTTGCTAAAATGTGGAGTAACTTGAATTAGTGAAAGCAAAGTCTGGTTTCTATCTTGAAGGTTTTGTAAATTTCGATTCTAGAATGCAAGATAGTCTTCTGTAGCATTTTAAATCTATTGCCTTTGTTTGATTTCTATGTTTCTGCAGACTCGTTGAGTCACTGTGGGATCTTGCCTTCTGTTTCTTCTATGGGTTCTCCTTCTGCCAAACGGGTTTCCTTGCTGCATCACACAAGCTAAAGCCAGTCAGAAGAAGCTTTATCACCATATTTAGATAGAAATGCAATATCAGAAATTATAGTGAACTCTTTTGCTTTTAACGGCTGTAAGCGGCTGTTGTCCCACTTGCCATCTGGTGGCATGTTTTTCTCTTCATCTTCATTTATGGACCATGTGGTAGTTTGCACGCTCTCTCTCTCTCTCTTTCTCTTTCCATTCATTTTGTTCACCACTCATCCACTGAACCTCCTTCCTCATTACCTTTTTAATTTCCTTTTCTACTGCTTGTCTTATTAAGAGCATTATCAGAGTCAACCATTAATGTATGCAAAGTATTTTAAAATCCTTATGAAGAAATGAGATATAAGCTCTTATTCTGAATATACATCCTATGGCCACACTAGAATGATTCAGGTAGAAAAAAAATAGCACGAGATTGCCCTTTCTATGACAAGTTGCTATTTATCTAGATAATGAGATGCACTCTCAATCAGTCATGTATATTAATTTACTATGAATTTACTTGGCTGTATCAAGCTGTCCTTACGAGATTCAAATATAGTCGTATGTCACTTAATGACAGGGTTACATTCTGAGAAATGCTTTTGGTAGGTGATTTCATCATTGTGGGAACATCATAGATTGTACTTACACAAATCTAGAAGATATAGCCTACTACACATCTAGGCTGTATGGTACAGCCTGTTGCTCCTAGGCTATAAACTTGTGCAACATGTTACTGTACTGAATACTGTAGGCAATTGTAACACAATGGTATTTGTGTATCTGAACATATTTAAGCATAGAAAGGGTACAGTAAAAATATGGTATAAATGATAAAAAATGGTACAGCTACTTAGGGCATTTACCATGTTTTAATGGAGCTTTTAGGACTGGAAGTTGCTCTGGGTGAGTCAGTGAGTGGTGAGTGAATGTGAAAGTCTAGGACATTTCTGTGTACTACCGTGGGCTTTATAGACCCTATACACTTAGGCTACACTAAATGTCTTATAGAAAGCAATCATGCTACAACATTATGATGGCTATGATGTCACTAGGCAATAGAAAATTTTAAGCTTCATTATAATCTTATGGGACCACTGTTGTATATGTGATCTATCATTGACCAAAATGTTGTTATTCAGCATATGACTGTATAATACCATTAGAAATATACTGTTTTAAGACTTCGGAATCAAAGCCAAACATGGACTTGTTAACTGAATATATTTTTATATAGTAGATCAATGTTAGTGGTTTATCTAATTCACATTAGGATTTATATATGGCCACCCCGCATTTGCTATGGAGTGTCACCTGGCAGTCATAAGGTGGTCAGATAACAATGGCACCATTCTATGGCCCTTTAGAGCAGGAAGTGAGGAAGAAGCCTGTAGCTACTGAAATTTACAAAAAGAATTTTAAGTAGGCAGATTTTAATTACCCCAGAATAGAACTTGGCCAGCACACCAAATTGTTCTTCCTCCTACTCATTTTGGAATTTCTGAAAAAAAAAATCACACTGAATTGGTACACATATTTATATTCAAAAATATATCTGGATCCAGTTCATTGCACTTGATATCAGAAATTACCAACTTTAATTTCCAACTCTAGATCAGCAATTAGATTGATACAGAGAAGCCACATATGGCTAAGGGATCTATACATGAAATCTCTTACCATTCCTGGCTAGTCAGCCTGGATAGGTTTTCTCTCTCCCTCTCTCTCTCCTCTGTCACTCTCTGAAATTTTCACATGTATCACGTCACAAAGGTGCTTACTCGTTTTGTTTTCAGCATGTTCTAGACAATGGCATATCCTCCAGGTCTAGCACTCAAGAGGTAGGCAAATGGGAAAGCTAAGGGCTTTAGATCAGTGCAGAGTTGGGTCCAAATTTCATCTCACCTACTCTGTTTCCGAGTAGCTTTTGGATCATTTAGCTTTTCTAAGCCCTTTGAGCCCTCTGTTCCTCATCCCTGGGAAAGGGAGAATAACACCAACTTTGCAGGGATGTTATGAGGATTAAGTAAAATGACGTATCCAAAGAGCTCAGTACATCGTGACAGTGCTCAATAAATGTTAACCATGATTACTATGATCATGTTGCTTCATGCTGGAAACAGAGGTGTTTCATGTGGCAAGGTGGAGCAGAAGCTGCTAGATAAGTTTGGTACGGTTATTTGAGACAATCTTCTGCCACTTGGCACCGAATCCTGTCTGCCACGTCCCTTGTGTGTGCTTAGTGCATGCACACCACGTATGGGGCTTGCCTGTGCTCCACCCAGATCCCCCTGCGCCCTCTTAACGTTTTGTGGGCTCCTGTGTCCATTATCCAGCATCCATGTGTTTTGTGTTGAGTGAGTCACATCTGTGACTTTCTTCAGACCCCTGCCCTTGGTGTAATGGGGCTGCTTAGTCTGTACACCCAGAAAACAGAAAGCACCCAAAAGTTTATTTCCCTCCTCTCTTCTTGCAACCAATGATTGGTGCATGAGTGCGGAAGACCATTTCCTTGCTTCCACAGGTGGGATCAACTCTGAAGTCCAACTTACACTTCTGAGCCCCCTACAGGATCAGGCTGAGGCTGGGCCTTGGCCTGAAATCTCACATTTGCTTTGCTTCTTTCTCTGGTCTGTCTTGTCTCCCCACTCTCTCCCTTACTGGCATTCTGTGGGAGCATTCCTTAAAAATCACTTGCACACAAACTCTCATTTCAATATCTGCTTTTGGAGTTCCTCAGTAAGACACACACACACACACACGCACACTTGGTTAGTAGGCTTGCTTGGATTCTTGCAGAAATGTCCTCAGTTCTCTATAACCCTATTAAGTACCCCGAGGTCACACATAAATGGATTTCCACATTTGAGTTTGAGTGTTTAGAACAGGGATCGGCAGGGTCCAGATAGTAACTGTGTTGCTTTTGCAGGCCACATGCAACAGTCTCTGACACATTGCTGACCCTTGGTTTAGAGCACACTTCCCCTTGCCCTTACTTCCGACTCACCTGTGTCTTTTTACACAAATGTCCGTTTGTCCCTCACTATCTTTTAGTTGGAGGCCAGACTGATGGCTTGGTCAGAATGAATGGTGTGCCCTTCAGTGCCTTTAAACTTTTGGGAATAAACTGAAAATGTGAGGCACAGCATTACTGCTAACACCGGGGTCATCTGCCCAATCACCAGATAGTTTTTTCTTTTTTTTAAAGTTCCCAGTATTTGTATAGTAATGGCTCTACAGCCATGTTAATACCAGCAAGACAGAATTTAGATCTGTGAATCCCTGTGGAAAGTAAGCAATACCAACACCCAGAAGAGTCATTAGTATTTTTCAGTCTTTGCTTTATTGTCTTGCCTCAAACTAGCAACCTTCAGTGGATCGTTGACATTAATCCTACTCTGATACCAGTTTATTTACTAAGCGACAGAAATTCAGCATTAGTGGAGGTGAGAAAGGCTTATTTACATTCGATATTACTTGACATCTTTGTAATTTTTCCTTTTCATGACAAAGGGAGCATATTTACATTAAAAACACATCAGTAACCTCAGTAATCTCCTTGAGCAGACAAGGGTACATAAAATCAGGATGCTAGCTAAGAATGATGGGAACACAAATGCAGTAAAGCCCATTTCAGACAAATTTTAAAGCAGTAAGATTAAAGAAAAACCATGCAACATATTTAGCCCAGGAAAGTTAGGAGATACTGGGTGGTCTCCAGCTTTATCTTGATGGCGGAAAATTGTTGTTTAAAGAATGGAAAGCAGTCATGAGCTGCATTTGAGATTCTGATCATTGCAGTGAAGGAGTTAAAGAGGTTGGTGGCTGCAGTTTCATTGTTGTAATATATCTGAAAGTAAAGCTTTCCTAAAAAATTGAATTTTTATGTAGTATAAATTTAAATTTTGTCATCAAATAATTCTTTTTGCTCTAAATAAAATCAATATTGAATTGCAACACCCGCAGAGTAGAATGCATTAGAACATTGGGATGTAATTTGTACTGCCAGTGTATTTATAACCCTCTCAACTGGTCTGGCATGTGCCAAAATGAGAATAGCGGGGTTCAGGTGTATCTCTGAGAAGCTTCTAGAACCATTACATTTTCCAACTTTATCCATTATGAGAATAGACTGGGGGCTTAGACACATTGGCAGCTGCAAGAGCTATTTGGGACACCTCTTGGCAAGGAGACCTGGTGGGCAGAACTCAAACAATAGACCAAGGGGGTCAGATATCATTGGCAGTGATAGCTTCCTGGCACAGATCAAAACTTAGTCGTGTGCCCATGTTATTTCTAGGAGCTGATGTTTTAAACCAAAGTCAGAGTTTTAAGGAACTATCCTGAAATCCTTGCAAGCTTTTGAGTGTAAGAAAAGTTAAATTGCACCAGTAAATGTCAATGGGACTTTTCTTTTAAATTTTGGCAATCAAGGTGGAGTCCCTGAGAAGTGTGGATTGAAGCAAAGATAGAAATAATGTGGGCACAGTCCTTGTTCTAAACTGACATCTTTTAATACCAAATATAAGATTTTTTTTTTTCTGTAAAATTATCTTCACCATGTTTAGAGAATTCCAGCTTGGGTAAATGTAAGGCATTGCACTATGCGTACAGATGGCCTGTTGTTCTATCACCGTAATACATTATATTTCCCAAATCATAGATGAGTCGGCATCTCACGTGCAGCTCTCTGTATCTGCTGAGTACCCGACCTGTCAGTGCATGGAAAGGTCCCAGAACTACCAGGCTATACCTTCCAGGGCTGCTCAAGAGGCAGCTCTTAAGTGGAAGCATGAGGTCAAGCTGGAGTTGACAAAGAGCTGGCTGGCCCCTCTCGGCAGTGCTGGGAGATGAAAGAGGAGATGATCTGTAAATCAGTGTGGGTGAAGACCAGAAGGTTAATTACAGAGCAAGGTAAGACAGAGTAAAGAATGAAAACAGGATTCAGGCTGCATAGAATAGTTCCTTCATGGATGGTTAAAAACTCACTAAAGAGCTGTGTCTTAGAAGTCTTCATTCAAGGGGTAGGCTCTTGGCAGACAAGGTCAAAGTTGATTTTCCTTTCCTGGAGTTGGATACTGGCATCCCTGCACCTCACTCCTTATCTTTCCTTTGTATATCTTCCACATGTACTTTTCACAGTTTTCATTAGTTATGTAACAAGAAGATTGATTAAGGCATCCGCTGTTTGTTGCATGCCTTTGGCAAAGATGAAGATGGTGGACGCTCGGCTCAGCCAGCCTGCATTACTCAAATGTGCCTCTAACTCCGACAACTTGAACTCTGTGGCTGAGACTTTCACCTTGTAAACACTGTATTTATCTGTGGTTCACAGATGACATGAGGAGTTGGCAAGGGAAATATCCTTATGTGAACAGTTAATTTGGCAGCCTTTCATAGCCAAGGAAGAAAAGCATCATACTTACAAATGTCTCTAAAACACAGGGCGTCATCTCTCCTTTGTGACTTGAGCACAGAAGTGGGGACAGTGAGAACGCAATGTTTATTCCTGTATAAAGTCGCAGAGTTCTCCCTTTCCACATCCATCTTATTTTCACATATCCTGGTACAAACAGACAAAAGCTGTTATTACAGAAGGTGAAGCTGATAGCTTTTAATACATCACATCCAGTAAGATGAAGGCGTAATTGCAACTTTTATGTTCATTTTACAGTGAATAGTAATTAGCCTTTGGCCCATTACACTGTGTGAACATCGAATTACCCACCTGCTCTTGCCATGTCTCGTTAACTTAAACTATGTGCCTAACGCTTCATCAGAAAACAACTCCTTCCCCATCTCCCTGCTGACATGCTGCTTTAGATAAATTCATGTAGAGAAGTCACAGACTTGAGGGTGATAGTCTCCTAGTTTGGCCTGAGAGTTCAGGACAAGGACTTTTAAAGATGCTTTTAGTTACTGTGGTTGTGTACATCACATAGCTTTTTGGAAATAAAGGCACACTGCTTCCTTTGAAAACCAAGATATCTTTTACTTTTTTTGTGACAGTGTTTGGCCATTAGCTGATTTATGAAGATAATTTGATAACCGTGTTACAAAATCAATGTGTGTACTCAGTCCCCGAGAAAAGGCAAGTCGATGATAAATAACCTTTGCTGATTTGTAGCTAAAATTTCCCTTTGGAGGAAATGGGACCTGAGGTGAAATAATCAGGGTTATCATCAAATAAAGTACAAAGAAAAACTTACCTCCTTGTGAAGTAAAAGTGAAATACATCTGTACAATGTCGAAATTAGCAGAAGACTCTGATGTAGGCTAGAAACTTAGCATTTCAGAGCTAGGAATAAATTTGGAAACCATTTGGTTGAACTGTCAGTTTACAGGAGAAGAAATTCAGGCTTAACATATAAAGTATCTTGCCTACGTTTGGAGAAAATACTTACTTCTTTCTTATAATAAATGCTAAAGTGGCTCCAACAGCCAAATGAAAGTTTGATCAAACTTTGGTGATACTTCAACATATGTCTGAGATAGAAAAAAAACTAGCTTAATTTTTGGCTTAAAAAAAATCATCATGGAATTCTGCCATCGCCTTACCTATACATATGGTGATGCTTTTGTTGCAGAGAGAAGGTAGCATAATGCCTTACCATGAGAAGCACCAGCCACTGGCTAGTTCTGAGCCAAAGACATCTGTAGGTCTATTACTTTCCACTTGCTGCTGCAACAAATTACCATAAACTTAGTGGCCTAAAGCAACACAAGTTTATTATCTTCCGTTTTTGGAGAAATCCAAACTCAAAGTTTCAATAGGCTTAAAATCAAGTGTCAGCAGGGCTGTGTTTATTTTGGAGGCCACAGAGGAGGATCTGTTTCCTTGCCTTGTCCAGTTTCTAGAGGCTGCCTGCACTCCTTGGCTCATGGCCCCTTCCTCCGTTTTCAAAGTGCATCACTCCAACCTCCTTCCATCTCAGGATCCTTAATCTAATCATGCCTAAAAGTCTCTTTTGCTATTGTAGTAACACAGTCAGGATTCAAGGATTAGGATGCAGACATCTTTGGGTGGGGCATTATTCTGCTTACCACAGTAGAGCTCTGGCAGATGAATAAGGCCCCAAATACTGTGGGTCATTTACAGTCACAGGAGGCTCATGATATTGAAACAAGGGGAGCAGGTACAGTAGCTTCTTTGCTTCCTGAGTTATGCGTCAAGAAGGTTAGTGGGCATCCTTGAGGGGTCTTCAACTGGTCTGTGCTTGTCACAAGTACTGTGTCACATTGGAGCAATTCATCATGTTACCGAAAGTACTGGTTGGCAAATATGGAAAGCTGAAAACTTAAAGTACCGTAAGAAGCATTTGTAAGTTACGCTTGCTATGATTGTCAAAACTGTTTAGAAGTCATAGAGAGTTTTCAATTGAAACCCTGATATCTGTAGTAGCGAGAGATATGCAATGCTTATCTCTTATGTACTTCAAAGTAAACAAGGATAATCTTTAAAAATCCAGTTTAAAGATCTTCTATTTATTTTTTTGGTCTGTGACTTGAAACTCACTGTTCCACAATAGAAAAATCAGGAAGGACAAAAGAGAAAGGACAAACAATAAAGTTTCTGTGTACAGTACAGTTAACTGATTACATTTCAGATTCACTAATACCTTGTTTATGAAACAGAAATCATTGGGAAAACTTCAGGGTCCCTGCTAACTCAGAGGGCTGGGTAAAATTATCTCAATTTAAATAGTATCTCAAAAGGTTTAGCATCCCTTGGTAAAGATAAAACATCTCATCATTATCAATTAAAGGACTCCTGAAGTCTTTGAAAAGAGGACTTGTTTGCTTAAAATACGTGAAGGTCAGGTTCACCCTGTAATAGTCAATGAGGAGTAGTCATTTGTTATTTTTAAACAGGCTGTCATTTAGCCATTATGAAGATGAATAACATTTGTTATTGCCTAATAATCTTCCTGTTGATTACAGAGAGAAGGCACTTGCAGACACCTTATGTGCCTTTCTTAGTTGCTAGATTATTAATACCTTTTGATTAAATTCTGTAAACAAAAATTAAGGGCTTTGTTCTTCAAATTTTGAGACTGGCATCTAGGATGCTAAACCATGGCTTGGTCCGTGGTATTTTGAGTTGCATATGTTATTTGCCTACTCTTCGTGCAACGTTGCAAAAACAAAGTTCATTTTTTAATATCAAACAGATTGTCAATGGATCATATGCTGCCTCTATTAAGGTTAGTTTTTGGATGTCTGCCTTCTTGAAGAGAGTTAATGAAGCTATAAGTTACCTGTGTGCCTTCATTTGGAGTCAGGCCTAATTATCTGGATCTTGGCCACATTATTGTCCGAGCCTTATTTCTAAAGCAGATGGAGTCACTCAGCAATGACTTCATTTGTATTAATTTGTTGTACTGTCTTCTACTGTTCATCTCAAAAGAACCGTACTGCCTTTGTCAGAGAGCAGAAAAAGACAAAAGGATTTTTGTTAGAAATTAAGAGAGAAATCTATTCCTTCCATTCGTGGATACTGATGTTCTCACTTAAAGACAACTGAATGGCGGCCACCTTGGGGCAGTGGGATGGCATAAGAGGGTAATTATGTTACCTTAGATTTATGAGCTTTCATATTTTAGAATAAGTCAGATGACAGACGTATTGATCCAATCGTTTAAAACGGAAACTCTCTGGAGCATTTTTTGCTGTTGTCAGATTTTCACCTGACCTTTGAGAAGCCTAGGGGCACTGTCTGAGAGCACTCTCTGTCTTGACTGACTCAGTATCTCGTAGACTGTTGGAAAGAACAATCGCTTTGTTATTTGTGGATCAGACGCAGGACCTCCTGGTTACAGTCTAAAGAGCGGTTACATTTCTACCCTGCAGTCAAGCTGGGATCATCTCCAAGGAAAATAGCATGTAAGAAACTCTAAATTCTTCTGTGAAGATATTTAGGGTTGGGTAGAGAGACAAGGAAGAGAATCAGACTTTTGCATTGACAAGTGGTAGTGGGGACTTCTTTTACTACCATTTTGGCAACAAGCGATCAAAATTTGTCCATGGGTTTTATCTGGTCAATGGGATATGTCAATTTAGTACAAAAAGCCTCAGATAAAGAAGAACAACTTTATTCAATAACCAAATTGCTATTGGCAAATAAATGAAATCTAATGATCCCACTAACTTATTCTAAATATAACATACGCAATTAGAATGTGTCTATGCTGATGTAAAAAATATATGAATGAAAGTTGAAAAGAAAATAGATGATCTTACTATCAGTACAGAACCAAGTGTTCATTGATCTGAAGAACCCCAAATAGGAGGGGATTTCTTCAAAAGAATTTTTTATTTACTTTCCTGAGAAATGGCTTCTAGATAGTAACTTTTAGACATTTCTGGTATTAAAATTTATTTAAAGTTTTCATTAGAGATCCCTAAACCAGGAATTAAAAAGACAAATTGTTGTAAGACGTTGAGTTTTATTTCATATATTTGTTTGCTAGGGCTGCGATAGCAAAATGCCACCAACTGGGTGGCTTAAACAACATAAATTTATTATCTTACAGTTCTGGAGGCTAGAAGTCCAAGATCAATGTAACAGCAGGGAAAATTTGGACACAGAGACAGATACGTACACAGGGAGAACATCATGTGAAGGGGAAGGCAGAGATTGGGGTGATGCATCTATAAACCAAAGATTTCCAGCAAACTTCCAGAAGATAGGAGAGAGGCATGGAACAGATTATCACTTACAGCTCTGGGAAGAAGCTGACCCTGTCAACACCTTGATTTCAGATTTCTATCTTCTAGAACTGTGAGACAATTAATTTTTGTTAAGCCACCCAATGTGTAGTATGTTGTTATGGCAGCCCTAGCAGACCAACGTAGCTACTTCTTCTATGATTCTAAGTTCCTCCTTAGACCCCTGTTCACCCAATCTAAGTTAGCCCCCCTCAGACCCTCTCTCATACGTTGGGCTTCCTTCTTCCCATGTTTCTCGATCATTTCTCTCCTATAAGTGGTACACTTTTTGAGCAGGGACTTTGTTTCCGTCTACTTCTACGCTTCCAACTTTGAGAGCAGGGCTGGCACAAAGCGGGCATTGAATAAATATTTTTTGAATAAATGAATCATTCTTTAATTATTATCCACAGTGTTATCTCCAGTGATGTGAAAGAAGATACTAATTAATAAGTGAAATATAAGAATTAGTTTGTAACAGCCTCAATATATTGAAAAAGTTTTTTATTTTATGAAAAAGTTTTTATTTTTAAACTAAAGTCATAAAACCTTGGAATATCACTTTGAATTTTAGGTTTTTTTTTAATTTAAAAAAAGAGAATAATAACTCAAAACAAATAGTAACATAATTTAATTGGTAAAGGAATTGCATTTAAATAGAATCTATCACATAAATGTAAAATAAACCAAATGTTCCATCTATTCAAAACATCCTTTATTTGGCTCTCTAAAAGAAGATAATTGAATTTGAAAAGATCAGATGTATTGACTGAAATATGATTTCTATGGTACTTAATGGAAGAATGAAGCAAATGAAAAGAAAATTTATCTTTCATATTTGTTAATGTCTTACTGGAGAACTATGCAGGGCGAGCCTTAGTCATAATACAATAGGATTTTTAAGCCTGATATAGATCCAAACATTATATTCATTAAAATCATCTGGGTAAGATATCAAGATTTCTGACAACTAATATTATGCTGCCAGTTATAAAGTTTTGCAGAAATCTATATATTTTGTGACTGAGTGTGCTGTGCATTCAAAATCTTCCTGAAGAAAACTTCCACTGATGCTTTTGAAAGGTCTTGCCTCTTAATTGAGTTGCTGATGAAGACTTTAAATTCAAACCTAAACATAAGAGTTTGGGGGCTATCATTTTTAATGTATATTTGTCTTGTGATTTGTGTATTTATATATTCATATTGTGGTATAACATTACCATAATACGAATATATATATACCACAAGTAATACGCACACAGGTTCATTAATTCTCACAAAATTAACACACCAGTGCAACCAGCACCAGAGTAGAAAACAGAGTATTATCATTGGAAGGCCCAGTGCAAGTGTTTTAGCTATTTTTCTAATAGCAGGTTTTCTTTCTTCTTTACATGTCCCAAGTCTGAGTCCTTGGTTCCATATAGAGATTGTACTTGTGTTCTCTCGTTCTGTGACCTGCTTTTTCGTTCTTCTACTGGTGTCTTTTGTTAATAGGCATGTTTTATTTTAGTGTCGTCCAATTTCACAATCTTTTACTTTAGTATTGTGTGCGTGTGTCCTGCTTAAGAAATCTTTGTCTACCTCAAAGTCATGAGGTATTTTATTATGTTTGCTTCTAAAAACTTCATTGTTTTACTTGTCTTATTTAGATCCATGACTCACTGGGAATTAATATTTATGTATAGTACTATATTTATATATAGTATAAGGTATGTTCAAAATTCATGCTTCATGTTTTCCATATGGATAGCCAATTGATCCAACATCTTCTTTTTTTTTTTTTAAATGAGGAAATTTTCTCCATTTAATTCAAGAGAACTTCAGCATAATTTACTATTATCCTTAACAGAACTTTCTGAAGTACCTTGACGGCTTCATTTTCTGGGGAAATATTATTCTCCACAGGATGTCATGAACTTCTAATCTAATACCCCATCTACTTTGTGCTATCTGCTGGTCTTTAGTCTCTTTCACTGACTCCAACCCTTAGGTTAGTGGACTATCCTTCATCCTCCCTGTCCAAGCTTGCTCATGCTATGGCTTCCGTGTTTGATTATTTAGTCGACAAAGGTTTATTTTATACTAGTACAGAAATACACTGTAGTAGATGGTAAAGATTTAAAAATGAGAAAAACAGAGGGTTTATCCTTAAAAAATTCATAATTTACAGTGGTAGATGGACGCAAGAAAAATAAGGACAATTGCAATGTATTATATTAATATATAATAAATGTTGTTTTCTAGTTGTAGTCCTCAAACTTTTTTCCACTATTGCCTCCTCAAGGAAACTTTTTATACAGTTTTTACCTAATTGTTCCTCTTACGAAAGGTTAATACCACTGACAGATGTACCCTGTATCTGTTTGTTTATGTTCTGTATTTATATCTGTGTTTTATACAGCAAAAAAGTTAAGAGTTTTTCCTTCCCCTCCTTGGTGGTGATGCCATCTCGGTTGAGAATGTGTTTTAGAGGTACATGCAGGGCACAGTGAGAGCTCTACAGGTTATGAGGACTTTCTTAGAGGAGGTGATGTTTAATTTGAACTTTTAAGGCTGAGTAGAAATTAAATAGGTAAAAAGTGCCTGGGAATTGTAAATCTAGGATCCAGTGAGTGCAAAGACAGAATGGCATGAGAAGGGTGGTATATTCAGAGAACTGTGAAGAGTTCAGTTAGACTGGAGTACAAGATTGGAGGGTGAGAAGTAGAGAGAGATGACACTGAGTCCCTTAATATCTACAAATCATGAGTTGCTGATCTAAAGTCTATATCATCTTCCGTATAGATGCCAGGTAGTCTTCACAAACTCTTGGTAAAATATAACGAACGTCTTTTGCTTCTTTAAATTCACTATTTCTGTTTTTTTCCTTGGCTAACTCTGTCTTAACTCCCCAAGATGTCCAATATATAAAATCACCAGTTTCTCTTTAACTCTAATCTTCCCCACACCAAGTTCTTATCACTGTTACATCTTTTTGGTCTATTTCTGCTTTGCATTCCCACTATCAAAACTTCAGTTCAAACCTTAAATCTCTTTTTGTTATGGTTGCAGTTGTTTTCTTTCTAACAGATCGTCTCTTCTTTCCGCACGCCATTTTCTACGCCAATCCTTCTAATCTCCCACTGAGATACTTAGGAAAAGACAGAGAAAAGGTGAATACTAAATGTGAGATTAATAGACAACCATATGAGAGGCTAGGGAAAGAATTTCTGCTAAGGATAAGACCAATGCAGGGAAAGTAAGAAATGCAATTAATTAGCTTACCATATTTCTTAGAAACAGAGCTAAGCCATCTTTCTACCTGAAAGAAGGTAGAGGAAATGGCCTTATTATTCTTGTAAATTCTTTAAGCTCAAAGCTCTTCGTCAGTCAACTTTGAGATGCTTGTAAGTTATCATCCTTTTATTCTCCATAGGTATGAATGCTGTGTCCTTTGTATTCACTGCTGTGAATGTCTATTTATATATATCAACTTCCAGCACACAAAGAGCCAGGTGGGTGGTGGTGATGGGGCCACTGGAATCCTAGGAGGTAAGGCTTTCAAGTAAAGTTCTCTAATTAGAGCAGAAATAGAAAGATCTCCATTTGCAATGTTCACTGGAAATCATACTTATTCATGTGCTTCCTCGGTTCACAGAATCAGGAAACCAGAGAGCAGGAATAGAAGCTCCCACCTACTTCTAAGCTAAAATAGTTGAGAATGTGGGAAAACAATACTTTTCAACCACTACTATTGGGAGTCTAAATGGATTTAAACCTCTTTTAATGTAATTGTCAAATTATATTAAAATAAAAATTATGTTAAAAGTGTATTTTCTATTTCTCAGAATTTCCATTTCTAGCCAGTTTTCCACAGAAAAAGATCGAAGATGTGTGTAAAGATGATCATTGAATAGTTATTAATTTCAAAGTACTTACTGAAACACTACTGGATGGCAGGCACCATGCTAGTTGTTGAACATACATGAACTCTGTGCTTATGGAATTTGTAGTCCAGTGGGCAGAAAAATAATTAACAATCCCATACATAAATACTTAATTACAAATTGTGATAAATGCAGTGGTAAAGTTACAGGTGATTTCTAGTTTGTTCCTAGGAAACTTTCTGTTTTAATTGGAGAGGTGGGTATTTTATATTAGTCTTACATTTTATAATAGTCTTAGTTTTTTTGCATTTTTTATTATTTTAAAATATTACAGGGGTACAAATATTTTTGGCTACATGGATCACCTTTGTCATGCTTGAGTCAGGGTTATAAGTGTGCCCATCACCCAAATAGCATTCATTGTAGCTGTCAGGTAGGCTTTCTCTCATCCCTCTTCCCCCTCCTCCCTGCCCAACCTCGACTGAGTTTCACCTCCCTCTGTGCACATGTGTGCTCATCGGTTAGTTCTAATTTAGTAGTGGATATTTGTGGTGTTTGTTTTTCCACTGTTTAGATACTTCACTTAGGAGAATGGTCTCCAGTTCCATCCAAATTGTTGCAAAATACATTAATTCATCCTTCTTTATGGCTGAGTACTATTCCATGGAATACATATACCACATTTTGTATTAACTCCACTCATGAATTGATGGGCACTTGGGTTGATTCCAAATCTTTGTGATTGTGAATTGTGTGCAATAAACATTTGAGTGCAGGTGTCCTTTTGATAAAGTGACTTATTTCCTTTGAGTAAATACCCAGTAGTGGGATTGCTAGATTGAATGGTAGGTCTACTTTTAGTTCTTTGAGGAATCTCCATACTCTTTTCCATAGAGGTTGTACTAATTTGCAGTCCCACCAACAGTGTATAAGCATTCCTTTATCTCTGCATTTATACCAGCATCTATTGTTTTTTGACTTTTTAATTGAAGCCATTCTAACTGGGCTAAGGTGATATCTCATCGTGGTTTTAATTTGTATTTCCCGGATGATTAGTGACATTGAGCATTTTTTCATATGTTCATTGGCCATTTATCTATCTTCTTTGGAAAAGTTTGTGTTCATGTCTTTTGCCCACTTTTTAATGAGTTTGTTTGTTTTTTTCTTGCTGATTTGCTTGTGCTCTTTGTAGATACTGGTTTTTAGCCCTTTATCAAATATATAGGTTAGTTTTACATTTTTAAAAGTATAAACTTAGTCAAATTTCACTACATACTGTGTAACAAAAAATCTTGAAATTTTAGAGTGGATTACAGCAGTCAATATTTTATTTAATTATTATTATTATTTCTTATCTATATTGGTGGCTGTCTGTCCATTACTGTGGCTCTTATCCAATCTGTGATTGTAGAGGTTAAGGTCTACTCCGTGATCATTTCCATTCTGAGACTCAGACTAAAGAAGCAGACTTCTCCATGACAGAAGCCCAGGAGCAAAGAGTGTGGTGGAAACCTTCACTGCCTCTAAAAGTTTCCACTTGGGGGTGATTGATATAGGGCACGTCTGCTCACATTCTACTCGATTAGCCAAAGCAAATCACGTGACTGAAACCAAAGGCAATGGAGCAGGGAAAATTGCTACAGGAGAAGGGAATGAATAATTTCAAACAATATTACAATCTACCACAAAGGTTGTTTTACAATGCCATAAATTTATACTAATTTTTCCTTGCTCTAAATTCCTCAGCTTGACATTCAAAGCCTTTCATCGTGTGGCTCTAATCTGTATTCCAGCCTCAGTGCCCACCACTCTTTCATACAACCTCTGTGATCTAGTAACTTAGGGCTTTTGTAATTCCATGAATTCATTTGCATTTGTAAGCCCGCATGCTCTTATTCACTTTGTCCGCCCTTCCCACAACACATCTTATGGACTCCTGTTAGTATAATAGATTGCTTAAAGTTTTTTTTGTTGTTGTTTTTTTTTTTAATGAGGCACACTCTTTCAAGACTGAGCTCAATTATTTTCTCTGCCTGGGAAGTTCTTTAGTTACCTCTTACCTTGCCTCTTGAAATACTGCCTATCCTTCAAGGTCGAATTCTTCTGTGACATCTCCCTACATTCCCGTAGTCAGAATTAATCATTCCACTTTCTCTCCCAATTATAGCACTAATTGCCATGTACCTTAATTTCCACTTATGGGTACCGACATTGATCTCTCTTCAGGGGTTATGTGAACTCCTTGATGGCATTTTATTCCTTTTTATGTTACTTCCAGAGCCCACAGGAAACAGTTCCTGGCACACAGTAGGTGTTCAATAATTCCAATTGTGGAATCGAATTGCACACCAATATGTCCATGAAACAATATTTTTAAAATATTGTGAATTTTTCCCCTAAAAATCCTGGAGTTGTTAACATGGAAAACTTTGTAACTTCTAAGAAAAGTTGCTGATCAGTGAAGCAAAGAACAAGTCAAGAATCAAGTACAGTTTGACCTTCAAAAACCAATGACTGACAACAATAAAGCTACAAATGATTTATTACATTCTTGAGGTGCATACATTTATTTTGCTCAAGGTGTGTATTTTACACCTTCTAACAGCCTTGAAGAGAGTTTAAAAAAATGTCCTCTGACTTTTATGTTCCCCAGGTCATTCTGGTGACTGTACCTTGTAGAGAAGAACAAAAGTAAACTATAAAGGCACCTCCAGTGTTCTTGGGGCTCACTCTCCCTTCTTTATAGAAACAGGCATCTTACCTGCAAGTAGTCTGAGTTATTTTCAGTGGTGAGTTGAACTGTAAGCTAATTTCTCACTATCTTCATAAACACGGTGTGATGCTGTGGATTGAGTTTGTCTTGCTCTTTTGTATGTTACTCAGAATGCTTTTCTCATGGGTTTGCTAAATGAACATTTTTGGTAATTTTTAATCATAATGATATCAACAACTATTGTATCTTGTATTATTTTAAATGCCTGTTTTATGCACAGTTATTTTTAGAGCAGTGTTCCTCAAAGTTCATAGACTGGCTACAGGTGTTGGAATTGCTCATAACAGTCCTCAGTGAGATAAGGAGCTTGTGCCAGAATGTAAATTAACCGTGTCACTAAGAGCTCTGTTTAGTTCAGCCGACTTCTTTTTTTTTTTTTCTTTTTTCATAGCAAGACTTTATTGATGAAGGAAGCAGTGCATTGATTTACATTCTGGCACAAGCTTCTTTTCTCCTTGTAGATTGGCATTTTGAGTAGCACTGCTCTAGAGAACCTGCCCCTGTGTACACCGTAGTCCCTGCTTATTGAACCCAGAGTGTGGACGCATGGCCCATTGTGTGTGACATTTGTCCCTCTTCCTTCCCTTTCCCTTTTTCTTTCCCCATCTGTTTCTCTTTCTGGAAACTAAAAGGTATAGAGACAGCTAGATAGAGATGTCAGTTTGTGGTGGATGTTTGTGTTGAGAGGTTGGAGTGAATACTATGCAAACCGAGCCACAAGAAAACCAAAGTTCTGGGGAGCAGAAGCTGTGAGGACAGAGGTAAAGGG
>CAUYRT010020364.1:0-42312 GCA_963574885.1 Lepilemur ruficaudatus
GTTAGAACTTGCCATTATAAATACTATGTAAATAAAGCCCAAACATGTTAGACCAGAATCACCCATTAATATGTATAGAATGCATGATATAATGAGAGGCCCATAGGTGATTATTAGGTCCTGTTCACATTATGGTTTAGAGAAGGGGTTTGAACTTGCTTTGTAAAATAAGCAGAAAATTGATATTGTTTTTTTTTAGTTCAAAAAGATCTTAATCATCATGATGGTTAGATTTAAAGATTTTGCAATTCTTACATATACTTTGGGAGATGCTACAGTATACACTCGGAAGCTCAGGACTGGGCTATAGGAAACTTGGGTATCTGTGTGTGAATCTAGTAACCTTTTCCAGCCTTAGATAATGCATATGATTCGGGGTAGGTAAATTGGTCACTTCACTCTTAATTTTTTAAAGAAATGAGCACTGATTTCATTACTTCTGGTTCTTTTAACTGCTCCTGATTCCCAACATAGCCAACCACATCTCCAAGAGGATGCTGACAGTTTTGTACTAGCCTAGTGTCTCTGACCCCTACCTGCCCTTCCAGGTGCATGAGAACACTTCAAGGGTAAGCAGATAGTTACCACTGCTTCTATCTTGAAAGGTGTGAAATGAAACATGTAATAGATTTTATAATAATAAGTTTTCGCCTTTCCCAGGATCTAATTTAGACATTAAGATCACTAGGTAATACTGAGGAGCAATGAAATGTCCAAAGAAAAAGGAGTAATGTACCAATTTGAGTACAACCATAATTCTTCCACCTTGACCCCCATAACCCCTCCCCCCAAAAAACTCCTTTCTTAAATTCCTTATATGCACCCAAATGGCACATGCCTTAGCTGGACTGCCTGAGTTCTAATCCTGGCTCCCCCACCTTCTGTCTTGTGACTTTGGACAGATTAATTATCTTTTGCATGTCAGTTTCCTCATCTATAAAATAAGCATGACAACATTAGCACCTATCTCATAGGGTGGTTGTGGGGACTCAATCAGTTAATATATGTAAAGCACAAGATAGCTGAAACATAATATGTGCTATTTAAGTAGTAGGTGATATTACTTAATTTATTAATGTATTTTGGAGTCAACGAATGTGTTCCACTTCTAGGGTAAAAAGTTTAATTTTTCTGGCTCCAGTAACTTCAAATTTCATTTAGTAAAAACCTCCCCAAAATGTTTTTTGAAACATTCCACCTGTGCCTGGAAAATCCATTAAATCCTCTGAAGTGATTCACATCTGCGATTATTAGCATAAAACAAATTATGCAATTAGGATAGAATGCAAGAGTATTTTTCATTCAGACTCAACAGTGACATTAATTCATAGCAATCTTATTTGTATTCTTGAGCAAGTTATTACAAACATGAACATTTCAGACATTAGTCTCTTAAATAAAAAATAACTTGACAAATTTTTCCAGGAAGGGTAACTGCATCATAGCCTATGCAGCCAATGAATAAAAAGAGAGGAAACGGATTTTATGGGTATTGTGTAATTTAAGACCATAAATACATTACAAACCCATTTTCCATAGGAAGCTGTCTTTCGCAATAAATTATAAGATGTAGGGTGAATGATAGAAGTCTATGGTATTTCATTAATCCTTTCTTATTTTTTGATGCCTCTTTTTCTTAAAATATTGTCATTCAGGGTTCATTTTTTATTAGCTGATGTATCTTACTTTCACTTAATGATAAAGTCACTAGTTACTAAGGTGTCTTGGATAGTTTACAGCCTCCACCCCAAATGACTCATCTAGACAGTTTTGATTTAAATGGCTTTTTTTTTGTAATGGTTTTTCTGTCTTCTGTTGATTTGTGAGCTATCGCTTTGTATCATGGTCCTCTCTGCCTCCAATGGCATTTCTGATTGCCTGCCTTTGACCTGGTGAGAAGCTGGGTAATCACACTTATTAAAAGTGTGTTTTTTTAAAAAAAGTTCTGGGTGAAAACTTCAGTCTTTTTCCTTTTGTGCTCTAGTGCCTTGCTACTCAAAGAGGGATCTGCAGATCAGCAACACTGGCATTACCTTTGTTAGAAATGCAGAACCTTGGGCCTCCCCCTAGACCTACTTAATCAGAATCTACATATTAACAAGATTCCCAGGTGACTTGTGTGCACATTAAAATTTGAGGAGCCCCACTTTAGCTCATCACCTTTGTGACAGTTAATTTTCCTATTGAGAGATGCTTTTTTAAAAGGTGAAAGATTTATACAATCTGAAGCGAAACCAGAGTAGAGATACTTTCTTAGCTTACAAATTGCACCTTGCTGTGTTCTATGTTATATAGTGTGCCAAAATGTTTAACCTTTAGAAATGCAGGATATTATTACAATGTCTAGAAGTGTTTTAATGTTTGATAATAAGTACTTGATGAATATTTTATTTTCTCTTCCCTAGGATATTCCTGGTGATCTTGGAAGAGTCCGTATCATGGAATCGATCTCTGTGATGGGAAGCCCTAAGAGCCTTAGTGAAACCTTTTTGCCCAATGGCATAAATGGTATCAAAGATGCAAGAAAGGTCACTGTAGGTGTAATTGGAAGTGGGGATTTTGCAAAATCCTTAACCATTCGACTTATTAGATGCGGCTATCACGTAGTCATAGGAAGTAGAAATCCTAAATTTGCTTCTGAATTTTTTCCTCATGTGGTAGATGTCACCCACCATGAAGATGCTCTAACAAAAACGAATATAATATTTGTTGCTATACATAGAGAACATTACACCTCCCTGTGGGACCTGAGACATCTGCTAGTGGGTAAAATCCTGATTGATGTGAGCAATAACATGAGGGTAAACCAATACCCAGAATCCAATGCTGAATATTTGGCTTCATTATTCCCGGATTCCTTGGTTGTCAAAGGATTTAATGTTATCTCAGCTTGGGCACTTCAGTTAGGACCTAAGGATGCTAGCCGGCAGGTATGTATTTTAAAATTTTATTCTTATTTATCTGGTATTTTGTAGTTAAACAGTTAAGCAAATATCAGATATTTAAAAACCAAATTCGGACATTCTCCAGTGATTATCATTTTGAAAACTGTGTATGAGCACCTGAAGATTAATGTTGTGACTTTGTGAGAGTACACTTCTATTCCCAAAATGATATGGAAAGCCGGGAAAATAACCTGGACTTTTCTGTCATAACCAGTTAGTTCAAGAAAAGGCAAAAGTGGCTAATGAATAATGTGACAGATTGCATTGAGTCTCTCCTGGATTCCTCACAAAGAGAAACAATAACAAACAAGTCATTTATTTTCCCTCTTTCTTCCTTCTTCCCTTCTTCCCTTCCTTGCAGCTATTTGGTAATGCAGTCTTCCATCTTTGAATGAAATACTGTTCGATATGATCCTCAAGAAGAATGCTTTAGAAGTACCTTTTTACTTGACATAGATTAATTACTCATAGAATTAAAACCATACAGTTTGTTTTATTTTAAGTGTAGATTTTAATCTCTGTGCGGCAAGCAGTGGGAAGACTTGGTTTCTTAGGTTCTCCTTTGGCATATGAGTTTATGGGCAACGTTTTATCTAAATTGGAAAAGAAAGCAGATGGGGAGTTTTGTCAATGCCTTTGTGGAATGAGAGCTTTGATTAGTAAACACATAAAATAGTGCACCTTAAAAATCTTTTAAAGGTGTGCTTCTGCATTATGATTAAGCATGAAGATAAAATACTTTTGTTATTTTTGTTGATAAACACGGTTGATTAGGATGAGTGCAATGGCTCATGCCTATGATCTCAGCACTTTGGGAGGCTGAGGCAGGAGGATCACTTGAGGCCAGGAGTTCAAGATCAGCTGGGCAACTTAGCAAGACCCTGTCTCTAAAGGTAAAAACAAAGAAATTAGCCAATTGTGGTGGCATGTACCTGTAGTCCCAGCTACTCAGGAGGCTGAGACAGGAGGATCGCATGAGCCCAGGAGTTTGAAGCTACAGTGAGCTATGATTGCATCTCTGCATGCAAGCCAGGGTGACAGAGCAAGCAAGACTCTGTCTCTAAAAAAAAAAAAAAAACAAAAAACAACAGTTGATTAGATTCCTTAGAAAATTAAGTATTGTATCATTGTATGCTGTATAGCAGAGTCATAATAACCATTCACTTTCAAGTCTTTAATTTGAAGACTAGTAAAAGTCTTCAGGCTATTTCTGAATTCTATTTTTTTTTTTTTTTGGCATATCCATCAAACTTTAGCAATGGATATAGACCAGAGCAGATTAGAGCCAGGACCTGTAAGACAAACTGGAATTTAATCCTTCACCCACATTTATGACAATTTTAATTTTTTAACAGAAAAAAATTTTAGAACAGTGATTAAATTCAAAATGAGGTACAGAAATAGCTTAATTTGTATTTCAGAGTGCTTATGCCATTATTTTGAATGTTTGATCTATACTTTTAGGTTTGTTAGAAAATTTTATAACTTAACAGAAATTTTTTCCAAAGGAGTACAAAAAAAGTTTACTCCACCTTTGTCACAACTGTAAAAAATTAATTTAGAATGCTTTTCCGTATTTCTTTGCTACAAAAGGACTCCTATTTTAGAAGTTCATGAATGTATAATTGTATAAGATTTGTCATTCATCTGGCTAATGTTACCTAAGATTGATAATCTAAAGAGCTTTGTAGTGTCACCATTATGTAAATAGGTTTAGCATGCAAATATTTCAGTGTGGTATATTTCAGAGCCCTATACAAACATCTTCAGGGATGTATTTCGGAACTTGTTTTCCCCAAACATTGCTTAGAGACTTTATAGCAATATTTTTCTGGCCCTAAATGAGATGACCTACCTGTTAGTAATAATAGCTCACTCCAGCAATAAACTTAGTGCTCAATAAATACTTGTTGAAGTTTCAACTATATGGTTTTGGTAGTTCGCAAGATCACCTTAACCCACACACATCACATCGTTAGAGTTCTTAGAAAAGTAGTATCTTAGTCTTAGAAAATGGCAGTAGCTTTTCTATTTAAATTAACTTATAAGCCTTATAATGTCTTTTTTTTTTACTTACTAGATATATCATTTAAAAATGAAAGGATTTCATATATTGACCAATGAAATAATAATATACCTGAAATTATCCATGGTTTTTCAGAGATACTTATTGTATTAGTTTGTGAGCCTAAAGATTTTTATGAATAGTACAGCATCATGACATACTTTAGAGGTTTTAGTTGCAAATGCCACCATCCAGACCCCTGGAGGGGAGAACTTACCTGGCTGCTGCTACTGAAGCATGTGGCCACCTTTCTTTTCACCTGCCTGCCTCTTCCTGAGGAATCCACTCTGAGAATCCCAAGTTGAAGCTAGATTTTCCTGCATTTTACGTTCATGTTATCATAGGTGGAAAGGACTTTTTTGTTTTCATGACACTATTTTAAAATCTATTAATAATAGGTTAATAAATTAATAAATGCTTTATCTCCTTAACTCTAGTCATTTGCATCACTCAAGGCCGTCACAAGTGATGCTCCATAGATTAAGTGGAGCACGATTGTTATACCACTTTTATAAACAACAGTAGTAATGATGAGTCTTTTTCTTTTTTCCACAGGTTTATATATGCAGCAACAATATTCAGGCTCGACAACAGGTCATTGAACTTGCCCGTCAGTTGAATTTCATTCCCATTGACTTGGGATCCTTATCATCAGCCAGGGATATTGAAAATTTACCCCTACGATTATTTACTCTCTGGAGAGGGCCAGTAGTAGTAGCCATAAGCTTGGCCACATTTTTCTTCCTTTATTCCTTTGTCAGGGATGTGATACATCCCTATGCAAGAAACCAGCAGAGTGACTTTTACAAGATTCCAATTGAAATCGTGAACAAAACCTTGCCTATAGTTGCTATTACTTTGCTGTCCCTGGTGTACCTAGCAGGTCTCTTGGCAGCTGCTTATCAGCTTTATTACGGCACCAAGTATAGGAGATTTCCACCTTGGTTGGAGACCTGGTTACAGTGTAGAAAACAGCTTGGATTACTAAGTTTCTTCTTCGGTGTGGTCCATGTTGCCTACAGCCTCTGCTTACCAATGAGGAGGTCAGAGAGATACTTGTTTCTCAACATGGCTTATCAGCAGGTACTGAACGCATGCTTGTTATTTATCTGACTCTACTAGAATATTTTATTGGTATAAATTGTAAAACATAAAATTTTACATACCTCATAATGGAAATTTACTTTTGGTATTTTAGGGAAGGGGAAGTATTGTTCTTTAAACAATGTTTTTGCATAAGAATTGTGTGGACGCTTCAAAATTATTCAGGGTAAAAACTGCTACCATTCCCTTCTTTGCAGAATAAAAGCAGAGAAGTGGAGGGTTGGAGTTTCCCCCCCCTTTTTTAATGTTATAATTGCAATGATTGCTTTCAGCATTGAAGAATTAATTATCTTAATGTTTTATAATTGGCCATGCTCCAAAAGATGATGAGGCAACTTTCAGTAAATATATATAGTAGGTCAGGGCATGGTGGTGCACACCTGTAATCCCAGCACTTTGGGAGGCCGAACTGGGAGGATCACTTGAGGGCAGGAGTTTGAGACCAGCCTGAGTAACATAGTGAGATCCCGTCTTTACAAAAAAATTTTTTATAAAAATTAGCCAGGTGTGGTGGTGCGCACCTATAGTCCTAGCTACTCAAGAGGCTAAGGCAGGAGGATCACTTGAGCCCAAGAGTTTGAGTTTGATTGTACCACTGCACTCTAACCGAGGTGACAGAGTGAGACTCTGTCTCTTAAAAAAAAAATTATACACATACACATACAAAATAAAATTAGAGCCAGTGAAAATACAAAACAAAACAAGAAGTCACAATCAGGAAAAAAAGTAAAATACACCTCTGCTGGCTAAGAACATCTACACAGCTGCTTCTTTGGCTTTGAGATTTCTGATACAATGAAAAAGGAGACACAAGACTCTTGTTATCAAAAAGCAGAAAAGAGTCTAATTCCTCGGGTGAAGCTTTTCTACTACTTAGCACCTCACAAAAAAATCTCAGAAAGAGTTTCATGGAAGGGGCTTGATGATGATTTTCCTTGATAATTTCCATTCCACAAATGTAATATAAGGGGTTTCACTGAAGCTGTTTGGTGTAGCATTTCTCAATGAAAGCCAGGGACATTGCACCAAAACAAATGTGTAAAAGCATTTGCATTTTTATAAGGAGCCATGGCATTGTGTTCCAAGTATGTAGCATCTAGTTCTTAAGCTTGTTTCAACAATAAAACCTCAAATAATTTTTAAGAAATAGATTGATGTCCTTTAAGCCATTTGCTTTCTAAAAATACCCCCTAACTGGACACAAAGGCTTTTGTAGTTGCCCAGCCAGCTCCCCCACCTCCTTGCAATCATTTGCTCAGTTCTCACCTTCCCAGTGAGGCCTGTGTTGGACACCATTTTAAATGCTGCCACCAGCCTCCGACCCAACCCCAGGACTCTCGGTCCCTCCGACTTACCTTGCTCTACTTTTTTCTTTTTTCAATAGCACTTACCATCTTCTAATGTTTTCCTTGTTTAATATATTTTCCGTTATCTGCCTTTCCCCATCAGAAGGTAAGTTCACGAGAGAAGGAATTTTTGTCCGTGTTGTTCACTGATGCATGCCCAAGACCTACAACTGTGCCTGGACGTAGTAGACACTCAGACAAGCATATTTGTGGGATGAATGAATGGACTGGGAGGGCAGGTAGATCCAGGTTGTAGTTCCTGGGGCATACAGTTATTCTGTATTGTTGTATAGACATCAAACAAGAAGATGATACCTTTTTCAAGAGAGGAGCTCTATGGCCTCTTTTAGGATGTTGGTATGATTGCTTCAGGAAACTAATAACTAACTTTTTTAAAATTTCAACTGTAAACTGGAATTGGACAAAGTTAAGCTAGCGTTGTTAGAATCTGTTTCCCATGAATAGATATTTAGTTAAATCAAAACTTCAGCTGAGCCAGGCTTGTGCCTATAGTCCCAGCTACTTGAGAGGCTGAGGCAGGAGGATCACTTAAGCCCAGGAGTTCAAGACCAGCCTAGACAACATAGCAAGACCCTGTCTCTAAAAAAAAGCAAACACAAAAAACCCAGCAAAATAAAGCCAACATAACTAAGCTGAAAGAGTCTAACCCTTGATTTATACTCTAATATTGTTTATATGTAAAATACCATAAATTCAGAGATAATTGTCTGACTTGATTATATTATATGCGTTATCATTGTAAGGAAAAGATATTTAGAAAAATGCTATTTGTGAATGAGGCAATTGGACAGTTTGAAAAGTATATTAATGAGGCAATTGAAATGGCTAAATATTTGAGCTCCATAGGGCTTTATAGTCAGGGAAATCACAGCTTTCTAGGAAGAGAAGGTGAGAAGAAGGAGATAAATCAATACATGTACTATTCATGTGAGGCAGAAAGATACAAAAGTAGTTTAGAAATCCCCTGCCTGGATCTAAGTTGAACTAAGGCCAGAATGTACCCCAAATACCCAACAAGTTTAAATGAGCTTGTAAAAGTACCTCAAAACTAAGTCTAACTGCCAATAACTTCTTTTGTGTCACCCTGGAACCCCCCAGTCGGCATTTCATGATCTTGGACTCCAGAGCCCCTGTAATGATGATGCATTACCAACATGATGGCATAGGCTTTCCCCTCTCTGCTCGCACATACGCAAGGAAGAAGAAAGTCTTAGTCTTCTTTTTGTTTAACTCTCCCTTCCTTTTTCCTTACACCTGGAACAGTACCATCCAGTAATAGGTTCTCCATAATGGTTAGTTAAATTGAATTAATGCAACTTAAATATGTCCATATATGACCTAGGTCGTCTTATGCCAAGAGTGATCTCTGTGCTGAATCAGTTCATGTTCTACCAAATAAAGGAAATTCATACTTGCTTTCTTGTTAGATTCATGCAAATATTGAAAACTCTTGGAATGAGGAAGAAGTTTGGAGAATTGAAATGTATATCTCCTTTGGCATAATGAGCCTTGGCTTACTGTCCCTTCTGGCAGTCACTTCCATCCCTTCAGTGAATAATGCATTAAACTGGAGAGAATTCAGTTTTATTCAGGTAGGTTGGGTTTTCTTTGGTGAGGGATTGGGCAGCATAGAACTTCATTGTTAAGAGCAGTTGAATCTTAAATATGCTCCTTATTAAAAGAGTACCTTTGGGGGCTCTATTTGTGCATCTAGGAAACCATTGTTGGAGGCCAGCTTAGGACTACTCTGGTAGTAAGTGAAAGACCAGTACGTGATTGTACTGGAAGGCTTTGATAGGCACTGCCTACTGTGTTAAGGATGAAGATTATTTTTGAAAGAAAAAAAATGAAAGTGGGAGAGGAGTGAGCTTAGATCAATTTAATGTCAAAAGTCAATTTATTGGCCGGGCGCGGTGGCTCACGCCTATAATCCTAGCACTCTGGGAGGCCGAGGTGGGAGGATCGCTCAAGGTCAGTAGTTCAAAACCAGCCTGAGCAAGAGCGAGACCCCGTCTCTACTAAAAATAAAAAGAAATTAATTGGCCAACTAAAAATATGTAGAAAAAATTAGCCGGGCATGGTGGCGGGAGGCTGAGGCAGGAGGATCGCTTGAGCCCAGGCGTTTGAGGTTGCTGTGACCTAGGCTGACACCACGGCACTCTAGCCCGGGCAACAGAGTGAGACTCTGTCTCAAAAAAGAAAAAAAAAGTCAATTTATTGTTAGCCAAATGAATGAAAAATTATTTTATGTTTTGAGTCATCTTGATCTGTCCAGAAAAATCTAATTAATTTGAATTCTAGTGGGGAGGTCAGTCCAAATATTTTAAAGAAACATGTGGGTATATACACACACAAACACAAGTACTGGCAAATTAGATTACTAGACTAATGGATTATGACAAGCAACAAGCCTGATGAATCTTGTTAGAATATGTATTTATTATATCTGTCTTATAATACCAATATATATAAGTATAAAGGGATTTCAAAGCAAGTATAATAAGTTAAACATTCACTTTCTCCAATAATAACTAAATAGTAAGTTTGCATATTTTAAAAATATGCAACTTAAACTTAGACCCTATCTATATTTTCACAAACTCTGTATTGGTTGTATCCAAATGGTTTATAGCGCAATACACAGATTAGTGCATCTTTGCACAGATTAGTACTACTTTGGTCATATACTAAGTTTTGTTTCGTTTCTTTGCCCATTTGCTTGAGGTTTTTTTGTTTGTTTGTTTAAGTCATGTGAAAATCTCATTCAAATTAAGGACATAACCCTTGTCTAAATTCATTTTCCCTTTTTGAAGAAAAGGGAATGTGAATACTTTCCCAATAGCTAGTTTAACCACACCTAAAAAGAAATAGAAGGCCCTCTGATAAAAGGTTCTAGACAGATGCGAATTATCGTTGTAAGTTTAGATGAGTAATTACAAACATTTTGCCTGCTGACGAGTTGATATTTTCTCAGTGAAGTTAGACATTACTTCATTTTACTGATGTAATATTATTTTTATGTGACAGACCATTTCTCAAAGTAAGCGATGTTAAACTTTAGGGAACCAAAGCATGTTGACTTTTTAGAATTTAACCTGTAAACTGCCTAACTGAAGTACTCATAATTATCCCATTTAATATGGTCAGTAAAGCCACATGTTTGAATTGTTATTTATATTACATATTAATATTATAGGATTTTCCATATTTACTTGTTAACTACTGTGTATATATGTGTGTGTATATGTATATCCATGATAATGTTCTTCAGCATTTAATTTTATCATATATGTATTTATGTATATACAGTCATGCCTCACTTAACAATGGGGATACATTCTGAGAAATGCATTGTTAGGCGATTTCTTCGTGTGAACATCATAGAATGTACTTACACAAACCATAGCCTAATTGCTCCTAGGCTCAAACCTATATAGCATGTTACTGTACTGAATATTGCCAGCAATTGCAACACAATAGTGTTGTGTTTCTAACATATTTGTGTATCTAAACATAGAAAAGGTACAGTAAAAACATGGTATTATAATCCTATCAACCACCATTACATAATACTATCTGATGTTGACCAAAATGTCATTATGTAGCACATGACTGTGTTTATATGTATGTGTATACACGCACACACATATACATACTTTTTAAAATACATGACTGGTAGGATTATGGATAACCTTTATAAAGAAGAGTTTACTTGCAGCTACATGGATGGATGGAACTGGAGGCCATTACCTTAAGTGAAACAACTCAAAAACAGTCCAGGACCTCATGTTCTGACTTATAAGTGGGAGCTAAATAATGTGCACAAATGGACATGAGTGTGGAAAAATAGTCACTGGAGACTCGGGAGGGTGAGAGGAGGCTAAGGGATGAGAAATTACTTAATGGGTAGAATGTACACTATTCAGGTGATGGTTACACTAAAAGCCCAGACTTCACCACTAGCAATATATCCATGTAACAAAACTGCACTTGTACCCCTTAAATTTATTGAAATTAAAAAAAAGAACAATTTAGCAGTCTGTTTCAATACCCTTAAGGAAAAGCTAGATGTTTTGACCAATAATCCTATTAGAAATCAGTCCTAAGGAAATAAACCAAAATATAGAAAAGGGCCTAATGTGACATTTGTAGTTGAGGGAAGTTGGAAATAGAGTAAATTATCAACAAAAAAGAGTGGTTCAATAAATTATGCACATCCATTCAATAGAATATTATAAAGTATTAATGTCATTTTCATATTTAATGACATGAGGAAAATATTCATTTTTATTTGACATATAATAATTGTACATATTTATGGGCTACATAGGCATGTTTCAATACATGTTTAATCATCAGATCAGGGTAATTAGCATATCCATCATCCCAAACATTTATCATTTCTTTGTGTTGGAAACAGTATTCTCCTTTTAGTTATTTTAAAGTATGTATTATTGTTAAGTATAGCCACCCTATATAGTGCTATGGAATGCTAGAACTTATTCTTCTTGCCTCGCTATAATTTTGTATCCTTTAACAAATCTTTCCTGATTCTCCCTTCCCCTACCCTTCCTGGCCTTTAGAATCCTCCATTCTACTTTTTACTTCTATGAGATCAACTTTTTTTAGCTTCCATATATAATAAGAACGTGGTGTTTAACTTTCTGTTCCTGGCTTATTTCATTTAACATAATGTTCTCCAGTTCCATCCATGTTGCCTTAAATGACATCATTTCATTCTTTTTATGGCTGAATAGTATTCCATTATCTATATATACCACATTTTCTCCATCCATCTGTTGTTGGACACCTAGGTTGATTCCATATCTTGGCTATTGTGATTAGTGCTGCAGTTAACATGGGGTGCAAATGTCTTTCTTGATATATTAAATGCAATAATCAGAATACTAAACTCTATGCAATATGGCCTTATTTGTATAAAGATACGTATATAAATATATATGTATCTATGAAAATGTCAAAAGTTGTATAATTCAGTAGAAGACAAAGTGTAGCTTGATAATTTAGGACAAAATAGTTTTATCAAAATAAAAACATGGTGACTAATGAGTGAGTGTGCAGTAAAAAAAAAAAAAAACAGTATATCTGGATGGGTTAATTTATGAATTTGGATCATTTGTTCTTTTTCTTCCTCCCCTGCCCCAAGTCTACACTTGGATATGTCGCTCTGCTCATAACTACTTTCCATGTTCTAATTTATGGATGGAAACGAGCTTTTGAAGAAGAGTACTACAGGTTTTATACACCACCAAACTTTGTTCTTGCTCTTGTGTTGCCCTCAATTGTAATTCTGGGTAAGGTCATTTTACTCCTTCCATGTATGAGCCGAAAGCTAAAACAAATTAAAAAAGGCTGGGAGAGGAGCCAGTTTCTCGAAGAAGGTATTAGAGGAACAATTCCTAATCTCTCCCCGGAGAGGGTCACAGTAATGTGATGATAAATGGTGCTCACAGATGCCATACAAAGTTCTACTCATGCCATTATTTTTATGACTTCCTGTATGTTTGGTTGCAAATGTGCTGTCAAATTACTGTGGTTTGAAACTTGTTAAATGAAATTTCAGCTGAATTAGTGATAAAATATTCTTCAAGTTAATTTTCACAAATGTCATGTTTTAACAATATGATTTTTGTAGTCAACATACTGTTGAAATTTAGGAATGTTTTGTTTTGTTTCATTTTGCACAACCATAACAGTATTGAATAACTATATTTCATAAGCAGGCAAAAATATTTATAGTCAATCATATAGATATAGCATAATGGTAAAAACAATTTGCAAACCAGCAGAATTTTAAGCTTTTAAAATAATTCAATGGATATACTTTTTTTTCCTGAAACTTAAGTAAGGTTTTAATTATTATCCAAGTTAAGAAACAGAAACGCATAATCATACATTATTTTTAAGAAAGGACATATTACATTAGCATCTAGGTAAGGGTGCATGGTAACATTCCTGTATTTCTCTCATATAAGATAGGATTTGAAGAATGTAATTAATTGTATGAAGGTGATTATGTGAACAAACACAAAAAGACAAATGTGAATTTATATTTAAAATACATTAGAGACATGAAATACATACTGATTAATGCATACCTCATGAAATTTTTATTTTTATCACATTACAAAGCAGTTTCATTTTCATATTAATATATTGATGAGGGCGAGGACTCAGTAATATTTGGCCTCCAAAACTGCTCTATCTATTATAGTACCAATCCTGGGAATTGTATAATTATTCCTAGATGGAGTGAAAGTATCAAGTTCACATACAAGTAGTTGTTTGTCAGCTGATCTATGTTGTTACATCTTAGACAGTGACTGCTCTCTATGGTATGGGATTTGACTGATGTTTGAGAGATTATAATGTGCCGGGTATGGATCTAAGCACTTTATTTGATAGGTAGTTATGATCTCCATTTTACATATGAGGAACTGAAGGATAGAAAAGCTAAGTAATTTGATCAAGGTCACACAGTTAATAAGTGGGCAGAGTATTCAGGTCCAGGTAGTCACATTCCAGAAGCCATAATTTTAACTAGTTGGCAATACAGCTCCTACTCTATCTCCATGCATTAGGTTCATGATGCCAATCTATTAATAGATGCTTCCTCTTTTGTATAAAGGCATTGACATTCTTTAGAATGGGTTGTATGTATCAAAAAGGTGTATGAAAATGTTATGATCATAGATGTATTATTGCTTGTGGGGCAATCCTTAGCTGCTTACCCTGGTCTGGCCTGGGACATGAGCCTGAAGACCCATGGCAGTCTGTATGCCTCCCTATGCAGTGACAGACTCAAACAGAAAGAGGACACAGCAGTGTTAATGAACTGCTGAGGTCCTACAGAAACTTTAAAAAAAATCTCTGTAGAGCTGGTCATCTCCTTTTCTCTTCCTGAGAAGTCGTCCAGTCTACACCACCATTTACTCAAGAGCAATTTACAAGCATGAAGGATATTAGGATAAATGGGTGATTATAAATCTACTCTGGAGACATGATCATACAGATTATTCATAAAATTTTTCAGTGTTGGCATTTCACATTTAAATTGCATTTTGTTTAAACTTTAGAGTGCCCTACATTCCCTCCCCCTATTTGCTCTTGCCTTATTAAAATACAAAGTTGCAGACAAGATACAATTATATGCATTCCTCTTCCTAAACATTTATAAACTTACCCACTGAGGTACTGCTGAATCCAGCTGCAAAAAATAAAAGGACTTTTATTTAGTGGAGGCTACCTTTCCCACCAATGGCTCTTTTCCTACCACTGCACTGTCAGTTTGGTAAATCACTCATGATTCTCTGATGTTGTCTTCTTGGTGAATTTTAGTATCTTGTACTTTCTAATTGAGCTCTCCGTTTTCTTTATTTTAATTATATTTCCCGCCCCCCTTGGTAATCACTTGTTAGTTCTTGGTAGGATTTCAGTTGGGTGACAATAACTTTTAAGGGTAAATACACAAGCATACTATTATGGTGGACTAGTGAAAATAACAGCACATTTTTGACATTTTATTGTTCCTTAAATTTCACTTTTTTAAGACCCTGCTTTCGCCATTTAATGTGAAAATATAATGAAATATTTCTAAAAGGTAGATGATTGTTAAAGTATATATTATTGCATGTATATATAAAGTAGCCAATAATATAAATAAAATTCTCATTATTACAGATAAATGGGGCCTTTGAAAATACAAAAAACCAAAATTTTATGAAAATATATAAAAGATGCAACTGATGTTTCAAATGGCAACATCTCCTTTTCAGTACTACAAAAATGGAATAATTTTGAAGTTTTAGAAAAAAATGTTAATATATTCATTATAATTCTAAATATTTAAAAGCCTTTCTAAAAAGCAAAACTATTAATTGACTTTTAATTGCCTTATTTTCCTACTCATGTCATTATTTTTCTTAATTGTCATTTTTTCATAATTATTATTTTTCTGAATCATTCTTCTGGTCTCAGAAGTAGGACTGAATTCTGCTGTTGCTAGATGTGAGAAAGTGGTGATGCAAACTTTAAAGCAGTGGAAATTTGTTTCCTGAGAATTGCCCCTGAGAAAAATATAAGAATGTAGAAAATATACCCAGTCTTAATCCTATGCAAAAAAATCAAGTAATTTTTTTTCCTATGAGGAAAATAACCATGAGCTGTATCATGCTACTTAGCTTTTGTGTACAGATTTCATATGTCTCCTCTCTCAAGAATATTTAAAATCACATTTAAATATGAATATATTCATACAAACATTATTTTTCAAAATACACATGGAAATTTATCCCAGATTGTCTACATGTGAGATTTTTATTTAAATTTTAAAATATTTGAAAGTATGAATAAATTATATTTATAGGTATTTATCAGAGATAATTATTTTGTGCAACATACAGGGTTGGCTAATGAGCGCTAGTGTTAAACTACCTGATTAATTTCTTATAAATCAACATAACCTTGGCTTGATTAAGGAATTTTACTTTCAAAATTAATTTGATAATAGTAACTTAAGGTATATTCATACTTACATTACAATCAAATTCTGGAAATTATTTGTGTAAAAGGGCTTTAAGAATACATCATATCTAATTTTTGTATTTATGTCTTATGTAACATGATAAAATTGTAATTCTTTTTAATTACCATTTGCCATTAAGCTATTTCATAATAAATTTTGTACAGAGAGTTTTCCCCCAAAAAAGAGATTTATGAAATTTAAAGTTTCTTATGTGATATTTTAAAGTACCATAAATGTAATTCATAAATATTTCTTTAGGAATACTGCCAACACTGAACTTAATTTTATAATACCTGTGTCAGTCTATAAAGTCCTTGTTTTGAAATACGTAAATAGCCTAAAATGTTATTGGAATTATTTTGTAAATTCATGACCAGTATACACATAGCATAACACACCTCAGTCCAGTGTTAACATTTATATTTGTGATGTGTCATCATGAAAATGAGATGTTCCACCCTCAATTGTCCATCAGTCAGTAAAACAAATTCTGATATATATTCAGTATATATAATTAGCTTTAAGTGAAACTGGAATAATTTTAGTGGAAGCACAATCTGTTCTTACCTTTAAGCATTGAATGTTACAATAATGAATAAGTTCTTTGATTTTTTTTTTTTTTTTTAGTGTGAGGAAATTATAAAGTGCTTAACTTCCAGAGATTCTGTTCGTATGATAACTAAAAACTGTTTGGTTCAGCCTAACACACATACATACTGAGTTTTTTTTTTTTTTTAACTTTCCAAATCATTGACTTTCCATCATGCGTTTATCTAAAATTAAGGCATAATGTGTGGATTCTCCCAGTGGCTAGATGAGTTAAACTAAATCACAAAAGCAGATGCTTTTGTGTGATCTCCAGATTGTTATCTTTAAGGAAGTATTCTCTGCAGATTTTCTTTAAAGGTAGCTTGCAGATATCCAGCCTGAACGGACTGGAAGTTATCTCCCAATGTCTATTTACCCTACTTCTTTAAAAGCTGCTGCCCATCATATTCCTCAACTGCCCTTGCAATTAGGTATACAAGTGACCGAGTACTGGCCAGTGAGATGAAGTCAAAACTAATCCTGTCTGGCCTTCAGTTCTTTGTCATGATACCGTTTAACACTGATTGAGTAAAATACACTACAATAATTCTTACCTTTAAAAGCTTTTAAAGGATAATGCGCAACTGATTTGCCATTGTTAATTAATAGTGTACTGATTTTCTTGCCTTGATTCTTCATGAGATATTTTGTATCTGCTTGGAATATATTGTCTTCTTTGTAACTGTGTAATTGAAATTTGCTAAAACTCTGTAATTTCCAAAATGCCGCCATTATATGCCATGGTTTTATGTCATTCTAATAGATCTGCCTTATAAACATTTAAATAAAAAGTACTATTTAATGTTTTAACTTCTCTTGTGAAATATTGTCTACAAATGTATTTTTTTCTTACTGAATACTAATTCCAGTATTTGATGGAGGCCAACTAATACCATTCAGAGTATTTCTTTTTAGAAGCATCCAGAAGGCAATACTGGTGATAATCTGGTTTTGGAGGGGGTTTTGTTTGTCGGTTTTTACCAAAGTAGTCATTTAGAAAAACCTCCATTTAATGAATCAGTATTCTTAAAATTATTTCATTTCACTAGTATTCATTAAGCATCTTTAAATCAGGACACAACAATATTGAAGCTATTCTGTAAGCTCCCTGATAGCAGGAATTTTGTCTTATTCCGTACTAAATCTCCAGTGTCTAGTACAATATGGTCTATGGTAGGTACTAAAGAGATATTATAATAAATCATGACTCATTTTTACAGAAAGTTATGTTTTTTATTACCCCACATCCATGCAGCCATGCCTACTTCCTCCTGCCTCTTCCTCACAGCCCTCCCCATCACTGCCTGCACCTCCTGCCTCTTCCTCACAGCCCTCCCCATCACTGCCTGCACCTCCCTGCCAGTCGCCTAGGGCTGCCCTATAGTTCTAGAGAGGAGTCGCTGCTGCTGCTGCCACTACTGCTGCTGCTACCATCACCACACTGCTATATGCTGAGGAGTCCTGTGTACTGCACCACTGACTAGGAGAAACCTACCTGTGTGCCTGTGCATAGGATCTATGGAAGCCCCAGCTTCCCCAGCTGCTGCCTGGAAATGCACAGGTGCTAATGTCCTGACAGTAGGATTACCAGGTAAAATACAAGACTCTCAGTTAAATTTGAATTGCAGACAAACAACAAATAACTTTTTATTATAAGTATGGGTTTTTTTGTTTTTTTTTTTTTTGTTTTTTGCTAAATCTAGCAACCCTAGTTAAGGAGTGAATTTTAACCAAGGAGATGTAGCACAAGATGTAGCTAGTAGATAAACACTCTCTTCCTTTCACCCAGATGGGCTATTCTAAAGTGCAATAATTCATAAGACCTTCATGAAAATATCCTAAAAGATCGAGAAATTAACTGCTCTTGTTCCAAAGTCATAACCAGCTAAGTGAGACCTATATTTATGTCCCCTTTTCTACTGCCTCACTTCCATTTTTTCCTTACTTCTGCCTCCCAGAGATAGCACTCCCCAATAAAGTAGCAGCAGGTAAATGAATATTGGTTGCTGTTTGTTTATGACAGGCTGGGGGAACCTAGGCTAGCACAGTACTTTTGGCAGTAGATTCTTCAAATGGAAAGTGAAACATGAAATAAATGATGATTTTGACAAAGTCAGGCATAGGAGCCTGCAGGCTTAAAATCCAGATTTGTCGAAACCCCTTTGAGTGGATACATCCCTCAGGGACAGATTCACTTTGATCAAATGTATGGTGATAGATTATTAAATTAGAATAGTAATTTATCACTACTGTGAGAAATATCAATGTCCTACAGGCAAGAATACCATTATTGCCTTAACTAAATGTATTCTATTCTTGAATCTGTTGTTTGTAAGAATTCAAATTATAATCCACAGGATATCAAGATTTGTTATAGCCTGAGTTGTATCCCCCCCAAATTCATATGTCAAAATCCTAACCTCCACCCCCTACTACCTCAGAATGTGATTGTATTTGGAGACAGGGCTTTTAAAGAGGTAAGTGACTAAGGTAAAGTAAGGTCATATGGTTGAGCCCTAATCCAGTATGACTGGTGTACTTAAGAGAAGATTAGGATATAGTCAGGCACAGAGGGACGGCCATGTGAGGAAAAAGGGAGAAAATGGCAAGCCATGGAGAGAGGCCTCAAATTGAAACCAATCCTGCCAACACCTTAATCTTGGACTTCTAGCTGCCAGAACTATAAGGAAATAAATTTCTGTTGTTTAAGCTACCCAGTCTGTGGTATTTGTTAATAAAGCCCTCAAAAACTAATACAGGATTCATGGAATCAGAGCAAGTCAAGTTAGTTACAAAATTTGAATGAGTAATGTCATTGGAATAAACTTGTCTGATTAATCATGCCCCACAGTAAAGACAGTTCCATCCTGGGATTACTTCACTATAACCTCCCACATGTAAACACAATAAACAGTTCTAAAAGCTCAGGAACATTTTTATTTCATGGAAATAGTCCTATGTCATGGAACTAAAGTTTTGATCAGGTAAAAGTAGTTCTTAATAAATTCTTCATTTCACTTATTACCATTTGTTTAATTTTCCACTAAACATGAGTAGTTCCTGCAGCTTCCTACTTAAAAATCACTTGAAGTTTGGGTTATTGTTAGTATACTTTTCATTAGAATGGTTAACTTAAGGGTTGGCTATTCTTTTACTTTCATTTTCTGTTCTCTGTACTTAAACTATTCCCAAATTTGCATTAATGATTTTGTTGGAAAGAGGTAATTACTTTGATTTTGTTTTTAGGCTTTGTTTCTATACTGTCAATCTGAAAGAGTTTTTTAAAATATTGAGGTATATTACAGTTTTATATGTGCTTCTTCTGTTACAAAATTCCTCTAAAGTGAACCTACTAAAACTATAATTACATTTTATATGTGCTACATAACTGTCTATTTAAAATAAATTACTCTGACTCAAAAAGGAATAACATTTGTTTGAACATTTAGAACATCTGGCATTAGTTTAAAGGCTACCAAATTCCTATGTAATCTAAAATACTTATTAGAAACGTTCTTAGTTCATGAATATATAATTATCCATATAATTATAAATAATTATAATTTTACTAAACATTGCTAATTAGGCAGACTGTAAGCAAGAAAAAATCAGAAGGAAAAAGTCAGAACTACATTCTTGCTTAATATTATATTTATTTAAAAAATATATTTAGCTTTCTTTGTTACTTTTAAAAGTAAAAATTGTGTGTACGTCAACATTATTAAAACTTCTAGTTAATCTTTAAGTCTGTAGGTGCTTCTGAGAAGAAAGGGTTGTGTTGCTGAACCAGTAAATACCATTCAGTATGTGGTGAATAAAAAAACAAAATGATGGACAAGGTGGCGCCTAACACAGCAAAGGATGTAAAGAAGGTTTCCTAGAAAAGTCATGTAAGCCGAGTTTCATAAGGAGTTAGTCATCTGAAAACAGTAGCACTGTTTTCAGTACCTGCAGAGGTAATGCAGGGAAAAGCTTGGCTCCTTTGGAAAACTGCAAGAAATTCACTCAAGATGGCTGAGGGTGGAGTGTTTGAGGCCTTCCATCCTTGTCACTTCTCACCTGTCAATGACTACAACAAATACCATTAGAGTTAAAAATAAGTAACAAAGCTGGGTCTATTAATTTACCAGAAGAAGGGGACCTCCCATGAAGAATTTCACTGATTACACCAAGGAGGGAAAAGTCAGGGGCTTTTGAAGTGTTAGAAAAGGGGAATTCATGGAATTTATGCTAATTAAGCATTGGAAACTGGCGCTCTAGATATAGGACTGAAAGAATATATAGATCTGTACACAGTTAAAATAAAATCTCCCATTGTTCATTAGTGAGGAAAATGTCTTCAGTGAGGAGTCTGACTTGCCAAGGTCACTGAGGTTTATGGATCCTTATCAGCTTCAGCCTGTTGTGCTGAACCACAAGAGTCAGTTGATATCTCTTAGGCAGCTCTGCTTTAAGTGGAAAATTTTGCTTTGCTATCTCCCTCTTCATCTTTCCTCATTCTGAGATGCCAGGATGACCACACAAAGGATAAGCAAATGATCCAGTTGTCTCTGCCACCATCTTGGTTTTGGGTGCCATACCCACAGGATTCCATTGTGTTTATCCAAGTGTTATCAGTCTCCTTTCAATGTGGTATACTCGGACTGTGCAACAGCAATTAAGGTCATGTGAACAAAATGCTTAAACCCCTTGTACTCTCCCTGGATGATAACAGCCTTAGACCTAACTGAACCGGCCTCTAGATGTAAGGCCTGAGAGTACCTTTAGAGATACCTGTGAGTAGGTAGGTAGCAGAGTGGCGCAGTACAGGCGTGCTGGGCCCACAAAGATATCTATGAGTAGCTGTAAAGATAAAAGAAACACAAAAAGAATGTGGAGGCCTAGGCAAGGAAGTTTCAAGAAGGGGAGAGTGGTCAGCAGTGTGAAATACTACTAAGTACAGCAGGATAAGTTCAGAAAAGTGTTCAGACTTTGACCACAAGCATTGGTGATCTCAGAGCAATTTCAGAGGGCTGAGGATGTGGAAAGTGGAAATAAGGACTGCAAGTGCTCAGTACTCTCTCAGAGAACCTTGGTCTCTTTGGCTCAGGTGCAGCCAGGCCCAGTCTAGTTTTTACATTTCTATTTCAGGGCCTGAAATGTCATTCCGTGTTCAAGGTTGAAGGAACTTCAGAAATTATTGAACAACCTGGTCATTCTACAAATGAGGAGAGAAACCCTGAGATGTGAAGTGAAATTTTTTTTCATTCAGTTTATGTATAATTTTAAATCTATAAATTCTATAGAAGATATAAAAACATACATTTAAATATTGAAGAGTTTCTGGAGGTTAAAAAAAACAGATTAAAAGGCTTAAAGGATGTTTTAAAAAGTTTTCACAGCCATGGTGGTTGGAGTTATTAAATTGTATTGATGATCATCGTGAAAAGCTTTCCTTCCACTAAAGTCATGACCTTTCCTATATTATTATTCAGGATACAATGGATAGATAACAACAGTAATAGTAATAGTAAAGATAACGATAATCTTGATTATACTGGTGCTTATTATGTGCCAAACGCCACTTAAAACACTATCATCTCATTCAATCCTAGCAACAATCCTATTTTACAGATGAGAAAAGTGATGCTTCCAAGGGTTAACTTGCTCTAGTTTCAGTAATTTGACTCAAAAGCCTTTTAACATTATGTACAATGCCTTTTTTGTTTGTTTATTGACTGGGCCACTAAAATACAAACGTGGTAAAAGGCTGGGAAATTTAGGAGACTGGTCATTTCTCTGGGGCGAGGTAAACTCTGCTTCAACACTATCCGTCCATCACATCACCACCCTGCATCCCACGTACACCCCTCACCCCTCCAACCCACTCATGCCTGTTTTAAGCAAGCCTACCAAGATTATTAAAACATATTCGGCGCCTAAGGTGCCACTCACTCCCCGCTAAGTATGGAGGACTCCCGCCAGCCTCGCTCTTGCTCGCTCGCAAACTCACTCATCCCGAGCGCGGGGGGTAGACTGGGCTTTTGGGTAGTTTGGCTCTCCGGGTTTCCGTAGGAGCCCCCACCTGGTCCGCCTCTGGCTCCGCCCCCTAGCAACGCACAGCCTTGTGTTGACAACTAGCGGGTTGGCTGCGCCTAGGCCTAGGGGTGGCCGGCCTCGGCGCAATGCGGGTGGTGTGGCGGTGGCCCAGGCCACTACCGGACGTTCGGGGCCTTTCACAACTCTAGCGGCTCTCAGGCTGCCTTAACTTCCCGGTGGCAGGGCCTCTTTGGACCTAGCGGCTGCCGGCACACTGTAAGGCAGGAGGATTTCCCCACTCACACACACTCTCCTCCCCGCTGCCGCCAGCCATGTCCACAGCGCTGGCCGTGCCGACGGCCGAGGCCCAGGAACCCGGCGGCATGAAGAAGTCCAGCAGTCCCCGTCAAATCCCGGTGGTCAGGGTGGTGACGGAGAACGAGGAGGCGCAGGTATGGCCAGTTGTATGTGCTTTGGGAGGTGGAGGGAGCGGGGCTGAGATCTGGCGGAGGGAACTAAGCCTGGGGGTGGCAAGCGCGGAGATGGGTACCCGAGTGGAGACGGAGGAACCCGCGGGACAGAGGTTCCCAGCGCAGAGCTGATCTCCTCCCCCGAGAACTGTGCTGCCTCCGAGGGGGACTGGCTGTCGTCAACCAGCCTGTCTGGGGACTGGTGCTGCATGGTCCTCCTGGAGCATTTCCACTAACCTGAGTAGGCGGGGCTTTGCCCGTGCAACTTTGAAAAGTGTGGTCACAAAGGGACTAGGAGGAAAGAAATCATTCTTAGACAAATTTGATTTGATGACCAGATGACTGTTTGCACTGGGCTTTTATACGTAGATCCCTGTTATCAAATGATGTTCTTGATATAGGTGTAAATTCTCCTATTGGTTGCTTTTACAAATGAGAACCCTAAAGCCTTGAGAAGTTGAGTTCCTAGTACTTAAATTTTGCTGCTATTAAAGCCTGCACCTGGAGGGGAGGAATATGCTGTTAAAACTAGAAATTAAGCATTTTTTAAAATATGCATTTGGAAGCTGGTGGTTTATAGGCTGGGTCGTAGAGAACTGGGAGAGAATAGAATTTATTTGTTTTATTGTGCTGGTACTGAATTTGTTTGGGGTTTGCTTTTGTTATGAATAGAAAATAAATACTTCAAGTTGGTCTGTTGAGAAATTTCACCCGTGACGCTAGCTTGGCTCTCTATTCGTGGAGGAGGTGTTTGGAAACCCTAGATCGTTTATTTCATACAATGTGGCTTCCACTGGTCCCCCAGAGAGCCATGATCGTGCCTTAAATGCCATGAATTCTATGGAGGAATCCTGCCCTGCCTCACACTAATGTCGTGGGGCCATTGTGGGAATTCTAGCTGAGGCTTGGCAAGTCTCTTGCGTCCACAGCCTGGAGCCTTGGAGAGTTCTTGAGGGGTGGCCAGTTGACTGGGGACCTCTTCTCCCAAGGAAATAGGGTTGAGCTCTCTTAGGAGGGTTAGACATTTACGTAGTAACCTGCAGAGCAACAGCACTTTTGCATAAGGAGGAGTTGGTGTTAGGGGAATTTATCTAATTGGTTTTGTGGAGGTATTTCCAATATGGGTAGGGAGAAGAACTTTGGGGAACAATAGCTCTCCACCCCCAAGGCTGTAAAGGAGATCAGCACTACCACTGTACTCCCAGGCACGGGGCAAAACTGACAAGTAGGTGAATTTGGTAACTGATGGCTCTTATTCGTCCTTTACTTGGTGTAAGAAAAATTGGACAACGTTATGTGAGTCTGGCAAACATGGATTAAAACGAAAAAAGAAGAAATGCTTTTAACAAGCCACTTCCAAACTAGTCCATAACGTACCAAGTAAAACAAAACAAGTATATGTGTATTTTCTCCCTTGCTTATCTTTCTTTACTACCACTTCTTCCAGGGCGTAGGATTCTCTTCCAGGAAGAAATCTGTCAATATGCATTAATTCATGTTCTTGCCTTGTTAATAACTACTTCTAGGAGTAGTAACATTTTTGAAGTACTGAGGGAAAAGGCAGTTTCTACCCAAGAAATGAAATAGAATAGGAACTTTTTAGAGCTGGTTTAGAGATCACTCAGTCTTGTGTTTTGTTTGTGATTGCTTTTACAAATGAGAACCCTAAAGCCAGAAGTTAATTGAGTTCCTAGAATGATAAATTTAACCTTTTAGACCTCTGCCTCAGGCCAGTGGAGGAAAGACCTTTGGAATTCTTAAGGTTTCCAATCCTTTCAAACTGTTCCACCTGTGCAACCTTCTCTTCTACCTGTGTTTTAGAGATAGTATATACTAGTGGCTAAAAATGTGAGAGTGTGGCTTCAATTCTGTAAGCCAGCTCCATCACTAACCAGCTATGTGACCAAAGGCAAGTATCTTAACTTTTCTGTCAAATGGAAATGGTAGTATTCATGACATTATAAAGACTAACTGAAATAATGTATATAGAGAACTTACACAGTGCTCTATATATTGAAAATATGCAATTATCAACATCATCATCATCCTTTATCCAGGGAAGTAGCACTCCTGAAATTATTTGGATCTTAAAGCTAAGGGATTCTCCGGAATTCTTAACATTCCCACTGCCTTCCAGGATGTGTAAGTCAGACTCGATCCCCCTGAAATAATACTTGCTTTAATCCAGATTTTGGTCTGCTTACTTTATCTCTTCAGAGATGTTTCTAAAAGGCAGCTGGAGATTTCTTAAAATAGAAGTGATGCTTTGGCTATCTGTGCTTTTGATAGCTGTTTTGCATTATTTTCTTTAATGCAGACCTAAATTTGAAGCATTTCATTTACCCTAATCTGAGTTTATATAATATATAATTAGGAAGGAAAAACAAATAGCTTTAAAACCTGTGTGCCATTTTAAGAGTTACTTAATCTTTGGTAACTTTTATGCCTTCTGTTTATAAATACAAGCCTTAGATGAAAGTGCTGGGAAATTTTCTGCTAAAGAGTCCTTGATTTTGGCACTATTTACATAAAGGCCATAATTTACAAAGTGTTTGCTAAATGGGGACCTTATAAGTTGAATTTATTATTTTTATTTTGTTTAATGTCTGGTGCTTTTTATCACCTCTCCTAATCCTTCAGTGTATTTGTTTGCAATTTTGAGCTAAGACATTTTTATCAGGACTTTTTCTTTGAAGTTTCACAGCTGTAAATTTGCCTTTTTAATGACGGTGTGAGGTTGTACTATGGCCTATGTAACAGCTATCACTTGCACAAGTCTTATTTTCAGTTAATGCCATAACAAACCACTGTATATTTCTTTTCACTATTTGAGTTGCCTGTCTTGTTTCATACTAGTCACATTCTTGTTTTAAGTGCCTTTTAATTTTAACAGTTCACTTTTTACAGTGCTATTTACTGAAGTTATTTATTAAATAAAAATGCCTAAAATACTTCAAAAAAAATATTGAATATTTACTTAAGGCAGCAGGTAAAATGTGCAGGTTATTTTGCTTATTTTTTTATGTATGTCTCACTTCTGCCTTAAGTAGTATTTTTTTCTGCATCTTTCACAAAAATAACTTTTGTAAAAGGCAATATAGCTACTGTAAATACTAAGCTACCATAAATGGTATTTGCAGAATATTAGATTTTTCTGACTTCATTAACTTTGAAATGTTTATAGATGGAATTATGGAAAATGGAAATGTAGATTATGAGTGAAGCTATTAGTAAATGGGGAAAACAATATTTAGGAATCTGGAATTTTGAATCCTTTTTTTGTTGTTGTTCCATGTTGTGAATTTTCACAGAAAGATATTCTATGTAAGCACTCTACCTCTAAATTTTCTCTCTAAAAATATTTTCATAATGCCTGCTATAATGATTCCAAAGCCTTCATTTTTAATTTATTTATCATACTTTTTAGATTTCAAAACAATAAAATTAGAATTTTGTTGGTTATTTGCTAATTGTTAGAAACTTAGGACAATTTGCTTGTGTTTTCTAAGTCTTGTTTTCCTCATCTATAAAAGAGATTTTTAGAAATGCCTACCTTATAGAATCAACATAAGAATTAAAGTTTGAAGTATTTGTAAGGCATTTAGCACAGTGCTCAGTATATACATTCTAAGTGTCCCATAAATGGTAACTACCTTGGTTATTATTGACTCTAGTCATGACATCTTTTATTATCATTATGTAATTTTAGATGATATTTATAGGATATCTAAACCTTTATTAGGTGCATTACTAGGGAAAGCCAAATAGAAAGATAGTTCTCAGATTGTTTTTCTAGTATTAATTCTGGTACCTATGTGGTTCTGGCTTTCTACTAGAAAGTAGAGGTAATGCACATTAAAGAAATAGCATTTCACCCCTGGGAGAGTGGCCGTGAAACATACCTTTAATCATATGTTGAAATTACAAAATACCTCATTGATTACCCTTTATTTTCTATTTTAATGTTGTTACCCTCATTCTAAAGAATTCCAAAAGCCCTTTAGAGCTGTGCTTCTCAAACTTTCATGCACATATGGAGGATTTGGGGATCTTATTAAAATGCAGGTTCTGGTTCTGTACATCTGGGGTAGACCCCTGGACTCTGCTTTTCTAACAGGTTTCCAGGTGATATTTATGCTGCTGGGTTGAAGGACCCCATTTCCCACTTTGAGTAGCAATGCTTTAGTGCTTTATAGCTGCAGGATGGTGTGATCAGTGCTACAGAGTTTCACAACAACTAATTCCCTGTAAGCTGTAGGAGATAGTTTCTCGTAGATTCAGATTATGAAATAATAGACAACAACAACAAAACAACCATAATATCAGGTATAGATAAGTACTTAGTAAAGCCTTTTAAAATTATTTTTAAAAGTATAAATTATTTTGAGTAAATAAATTCATTCAGATACTTATTCTGCAAACTTAAAGTTTAATTAAAAATTGGTTTGGAAAGAAATTTCTTGAGATCAGAATATATGAGTTCGTAATTGTGAAAGGCAAGGAAATTCTAGACCTCCTGCCTTGACCTCCCAGAGTGCTAGGACTACAGACATGAGCCACTGTCCCTGGCCGCCTTATGAGTATTTTTTATATCATTATTATATCATCTTTTCAAACAGTTATTTTAAAGTAGAAGTGTGAAAGGAGGAAAGAAGAAATAAACGAAACTGGGATAGCTTAACTTCTATAATGGGTACAAGGAATATTGATAAAAACATTTGAATTAATATGTCACGCAACAAAGCATTAATCCCTGAGATAAATATAGCCAAAACTGCATTGAGAATTTGGAGATTTCTGTGTCATAAATACTCTCATCAGATTATTTGTGTTTTTTGCTATTGAGTTGTTTGAGTTCCTTATATATTCTTGTTATTTAACCCCTTATCAGACGGATAATTTGAAAGTATTTTCTCCCATTCTGTGGGTTTTTTCTTCACTCTGTTGATTGTTTCCTTTCCTGTACAGAAGCTTTTTAGCTTGATATAATCCCATTTGTCTATTTTTGCCTTGTTGCCTGTGCTTTTCAGGTCTTACCCCAAAAAATCTTTGCCCAAACCAATGTCGTGAAGCATTTCCCCAACGTTTTGTTCTAGTAATTACATCGTTTCAGGTTTTACATTTAAATCTTTAATCCATTTTGATTTGATTTTTGTATATGCTGAGAGATGAGGGTCTAGTTTCATTCTTCTGCATATGGATAACTAGCTTTCCCGGTGTTGAAGAGACTGTCCTTTCCTCAATGTGTATTCTTGGCACCTTTTTGAAAACGAATTGGCTGTGAATGTGAATTTATTTCTGGGTTCTCTATTCTGTTCCATTGGTCTGTGTTTCTGTTTTAATGCCAGTTCCATGTTATTTTGGTTACTATAGCTTTGTAGTATATTTCAAAGTCAGGTAGTGTGATGCTTCCAGCTTTGTTCTTTTTGCTCAGGATTGTTTTGACTATTCAGGATCTAGTATTTAAAGTTTCCTTCCTCACTTACCTCTAAATAACTTTATTATAAAATGCCCTCTTCTTGGTTGCATTTTCTAAGTGTTTGTTAAACAACTAACAGTACTATATTTCAGGCCCGGTGATGGGTGCTGGGTGCTGGGGATACCAGAAAACAAAAGTCTTCTCTCAAGCCAACTTTGGGGCAGGAAGTCATGGAGGATAAACGTGTAAACCCTTTCAGAACAATGTGATGAGAATTGTAATGGATATACACTTAGGCTGCTGTGGGAGCATAGGGGAGAGACATTTTCTAGCCTTTTTCATCCTTTGGGAAGGTAACATCTGAGCTTCATCTTGAAGGCTCTGTAGAAATTAACCAAGGAGAGGAATAAGTTGTAACAACTTAAGTGAAAACAGAGAAGCAGGTAAGAGACATTAATGGGGAGTCATTGAAAGGTTTAGATGGGTTAGGTTCAGATTTGAGCTTTATTATTCTGAGCATAGAGCAGAGGATGTTGTTGAAGGGCACAAGAGTGGAAAGGGAGAACGGCAGGAAACCTATGTAATTGAGTGAAAGATAAGAACTGAATAAATCAGTAAGATGGACTGGGCTCAAGAAATATTTAAGATGTAAAATGTGTAGAATTTAGAAATTTCTGTTTTCTAATGTGGATTACTGGAAGAATGCTGGTACCAACTGAGAGGCGGGGATACCTAGTTCAGGAAGGCAATCTACCTGTAGTTTAGAAACAAGTCTTATCATATATCTGCGTAGGCAAACTAGTGTAATATGTATGCACATGGAAGATAATGTTATTTCCTAAAGCATGGAAGTTCTGTTATTTCAAATGGTTTCTTGGGTCTTTCAGGGCTAATGAAATTGAAAAACATTAAAATTATAAGATAATACTAGAATTCACAAGGGTTTTTTTTTTTACTCCAAAATTAATTTATTCCTACCAGTTCTCATCTGCATTTCATTTTCCCCTTGCTATTTTATTGTCATAAGATTTTTTTAAGTTACCAAGGGAAAATATCATACAAAATTAGTGTGTTTGCTGTGATTTCTTGATTCCCATGATATAGAATACTAACACTTGTATTTTTTTAAGGGTGCTTTCAAGCCTATGGACCTTAATCATGTCATCAAATTCCTTGAAGAGACTGATAAAGTGAGTAAACTTTGAGAGCAAATTACTCTGCTGCATCACTTACAAACTTTTATTTCTCTGAAGAGTAACGTGAATTCCCCTAAATATTAGCTTCATTTATCTCCTTTTGTTGAAGATATTTCAAACAGTGTGTATCTTATATTCAAGGACTGTTTGAATTTAGCACAAGCATATTTAACAAAACAGGGAGGTTGGAGAAGGAGAATAGATTTTCTTTTATAGGATGGACAAACCCATGGCGGCTATAAACAGAAGTCCTAAGAGTAGAGAAAGGGTCACCAAGCGTCTATAAAGTGCTTGTTACGAAGTAGGATTGGAGGAAAGGAGTGGTAGAAAAAAGGGTATCATGATGTACTAATTAAAATTTCCTGATATGAAATCAGGCAATACACACACCCCCACACATACAAATACATGCATATACATACTCATAGATAATTTATTTTGAGAGAAATCTTATATAGAATGTAATGGAAATGAAATTATTTTGGACACAAGACTGAAAATTGAGAGTTTAGGTATTGGGAGAAAGTATAACAAATGTGTATGCACACATGCTCATCTACCACATTATATTATTCAAGAATTGACTTAATGCCTGAAAGTAGCACACACTATAAAATTATGTGATGATTTCCAAAGAACAGTGTATATTCTTAGAAAGTAGAAAATGGGTTAACCATAGTATAGCCTATCAAAACAAAACAATGTCCTATGAATAGCAGGCACAAAAATTTGGTCATTGTTTTAACATTTTTTTTGGTCTCTGCTTTTTTACCTTGAAGAAAAAACAATAACTCTAAAAGAATAATTTATCTTTTGCTGCCTAAGATTTCTGTGAAAAGTTATTTTTAAATTGTGACTATAGCTGCATTTCCTTAAAAAAGAAAACCTAACTACCTAGAGCTCCTATTAGCTGTTTTGTTTGTTTGTTTGTTTATTTGTTTGTTTTGAAACAGTCTCACTTTGTTGCCCAGGCTAGAGTGCCATGGTGTCAGCCCAGCTCATAGCAACCTCAACCTCCAGGGATCCTCCTACCTCAGCCTCCCAAGTAGCTGGGACTACAGGCGTGTGTGATCACACCCAGCTAATTTTTTCTTTTTTTAGTTGCCTGGCTAATTTTTTCTTCTATTTTTTAGTTGAGATGGGGTCTCCCTCTTGCTCAGGCTGGTCTTGAACTCCTGACCTCAAGCAATCCTCTCTCCTTGGGCCCCAGAGTGGTAGGATTATAGGCATGAGCCACTGTGCCAGGCCTCCTATTAGCTGTTTAGTAAGTCTAGGGGAAAAAAAGTACAAACAAAAAAAGTATAAAGTATAAACAATGCCAGAAAATTGTTTCTGCTTCTCATAAACAATTCAAGAAGATTAAAAGAACAAAAGGAATTCAATCATGAAAACACATCACCGTATAGACTTTGTTTTCATTTTTAATTGACTGAAGATATTTGGTTTGCACAGAATACTGAGCATATTTTTAAAGTTAAAAATACAATTTCTAGAGTCAGATTGCCAAATTTGACTCCTAACACCACCACTTTTTAGCTGTATGTTTTTGGACAGATTCGTTAAAGTAGTTCAGCTTGGCGTTTATTATTCTGAAAAAGAGGGGTAACAATAGTATCTTCCTAATGGGTCATTTTGAAGATTAATGAAATGATATGTATATATAGTGCCTGTATAGTACATGACATAGAAAAAATGCACAGTGTACTTCAGGTATTGTTAATATTGTTTCTGAAAACAATTATTGCTTTTATATTAACCTAGATTTGAGTCTCAATTTCCTAATAAAATTTCAATGATAGTTTTTTTATTGATACAAAATATTTGTACATATTTATGGAGTACGTGTGATAATTTGTTACGTGCATAGAATGCATAATGATCAAGTCAGAGTACTTAGGATATCCATCACCTCAGGCATTTATCGTTTCTATGAGTTGGGAACACTTCAGATCCTTGTTAGCTATTTTGAAATATACAATACATTATTAGTAACTATAGTCACACTACTGTGCTATTGACCATTAGAATTTATTCCTTCTAACTGTATTTTTGTACTTACTATCCTACTTCTCTTCATCCCCCCATATACCCTTCCCAGCCTCTTGTAATTATCATTCTACTCTATGAAAACAACTTTTTTAGCTCCCACATATGAGTGAGAACATGCAATATTTGTCTTTCTGTGCCTGGCTTAATTCATTTAACATGATGTCCTCCAGTTCCATCCATGTTGCTACAAATGGCAGGATTTCATTCTTTTTTATGGCTGAGTTGTATTCCATTGTGTACATACACCACATTTTCCTTATCCATTCTTCCATTGATAGACATGTAAATTGATTCCGTGTCTTTGCTATTGTGAATAGTGCTGCAGTAAACATGGGGGTGCAGGTATCCCTTTGATATACTGATTTCCTTTCCTTTGGATAAATAAATGCCCATTAGCGAGATCACTGGATTGTACAGTAGTTCTGATAGTTTATTTTTATCATCACTGTTTCAGGAAACATTTTATAATGCTTACATCATAATATAGTAATTTAAGAATTACTTGATAATTTTAATGTGTGTACTTTGTTTTTATATTGAAAAAATTTCTAGAAATTTAGACAGGTTTAGTAGCATAAAAAAACTAAAATAGATCATTTGTTTTAGGATGATTTAGAAGAAAAACAGCTTAAATGTGTTAAGAAACTGGTGCAGTGTTATCAGAATGGATTTGTATCCTTTACATATATCTGTATGTTCATTTCATTTATCCTGAATCAGAATTTCTGTTAGAAAATGTTTTAGTTTTCTACTGCTGCTATAACAAATTACCACAAATTTAGTGGCTTAAAACATTGTACGTTTATTATCTTACACTTTTGAAGGTCAGAAGTCCAAAATCAGTCTCACTGGGCTAACTAAAGTTAAAATATTGGCAGCTGGATTTTGGAGCTTTTCAGGTTGAAAAAAAAAAAAAGAAAGGAAGAAAAAGGAAAAGATACTGGCAGGGCTGCTTCCTACTGAAGACTCTAAGGAGAGAATCATTTCCTTTCCCAACTTTTGGAGGCTTCCTGTATTCCTTGGCTCATGCCCTCTTCCTCTCAGTGATATCACTCTCACTCACCTCTGCTTCTGTCGTCATATCTCCTTCTTCTCTCTCTGACCCTCTCCTGCCACCCTCTTTCCCTTGTATGGATCCCTGTGATTACATTGAGCCCACCTGGATAATGTAGTCTTGTTTTCCCATCCAAATATCCTTAACTTGCCAGGGGATTAGGACACCAACATCTTTGGGAAGGCCATTATTCTGCCTACCACAGAAAATATCTAACATTCGTATTTTTTATAAAACATTTTCTATCAGGAAGTAGAAATAATATTGAAGAAACAGTATAACATAATTAACTGTGTGGATAATGTCAGTTTCTGTAGTTTCAGAAAGACGGTGGACTTAGTTAGGAGGGCCATGTCAAAGTATTGTTTCTGTCAATTTATGTGAGCAGTTTTACCTTTGATAAGCTTCTTAACTTCTCTCCCCTTACAAAATAGAGATAATAGCACCTCATGAGATGGTTAGGAGGACCAGATGAAATCAGGTACATACAAACGCTTGATAATCTGCAAAACATTGTATATTATCCCCACTGAATATACCACCCTAATCAGAATACATGGAAACCAGTGTGTCTTAAAGCTCTCTGTGCATAAGAACCAGTTTGTTGTTGGGTTTTTTAAAAGCCTTTGGGTATATATGCTATTGTAAATTACAATAAAAGTATAACAGGAATATCAGATTGTTATAAAAGTTTTTAAATGTCCACCCACTTTCTATACTCATCTTGTCACAGACTGGTAACATACAATTCCAGAACTGACAGTAGTCCATAGCATAGACCATACATGCGTTTAGTAGTACTGATCTAAATGACTTGAGAATTGTCTGACTTGGTCTAAAGAATGTATCAGTCTCTATATGAGCTTATTCAAAATCTCCTAAGCCTTCTATTTAGGGAAATGTACCTTACGGTTTTATCTAAATCTTTTCTTACTACATTTTTGCCTTGATTTTATCTGGCTCTGTTAGATCAGTCTGAGAGCCTGTATAATAGATATCAAACACAATTTACTGGTAGCTGAAAAAGTCTACTAGCAAGTGATTTCTTCTCCAATCTTAACCTGACATCTGCATCATTTTTTTTTCCTCGGGTTCGAAGGTTGGTGACAAATGGCTCTATTTCTGGATGCCTTTCTTAGGCTGGCTTTAGAAGTTATAAAATTTAGCAAAGATAAGTTAAGGGAAGTATCTTGATCACCTCTCTAGAAAGTTAACAGAGCTTTATACTTATCTAGCTCTCCTGTGTCTTCCTAAGAAGGTCCTAGAAAGAGTCTAGAATAGGATTCAAGCAAGAAGGTAAGTCATAACTACCATGATTTCTTAGCTATAAAACAAAATCAATGAAATTTGTTTATGTACCAACAGGATTTTTTAAATAGGTAAAATAAAGATGCTTTTTACCTGAATTTCTAGAAAGGGTACATTTTGCTTTCATACTGGTTTTAAATGAAACAAAATACCAACTAATTTAAAAACAAGAAAATGCATCTGAGTTAAATGTTAATAAAGTACTACAGTAAAGTAAGGTTTAGATTGCTCATTCCAGGGCAGCATATGTTTGTGTGTGTGTATATGGGGAGGAGCTGGAGATGATATAATTGAGCTTAATCAGAAGTTAATTTTTTCAATGTGTTATTACTCATTCTCAATAGGAAGTTACCAATCAACCAAATCAGAAATTGGCAATCTAAATTTGTTTCTTATTTTAAAAAAATTGAATAAGAGGTTACTGAGACAGAAATTAATATTCAAAAAACAATTTGGTTCTAAGTTTTCCTCTTTAGACTTCAAAGTAATTAAAGCAGTACTCTACCATATTTAACAAAATAGATGGAATTCTATAGATTTTCTTGACAAAAGTACTACAAAGATATTAATTTTATTTCTTAACCAAGAATATTAAAGCCCTTAAGGGATTTAGCACAGATATTTAAAATTCTGAATCTGTGTGCAGGAAAGATTGAAAAACAGCCCCGTTTTGCAGAATCTGCATATGATATCCTAAAATTGTGTGGGTAAGTTGTCTTTCTTTATTTTTGTATTAGCATGCATTTTATTATGTTTTATTTTGTATTACAAAGGTATTATACATTATAGTATAGCAGAGTGATACAGAACTCAGAAAACTTATCGTTTGATTCTAGCAGTTGGTATTGCAAAGATAGTCAATTTCATTGTAGTTTGAGATTATTAGCCACAAGACATTAAAATTGTAAGTAAACTAAAAGGTTTTCTTGTAATTAGTTGTTCTCAGTGAATGATAAATATTAGATGAAACCAAGTAATTGTAGTATTTTTAGAGAATCGATTAAATTTATGGGTAATACTTATAATTTCAGTCTAGTTTTTTTCTCTCTTTAGAAAATTTGGCTCTCCAAAGTATATTAGGTTGTATGTAATGTTTTATTTGATTTTCCAAATTTGAATGAAGAATAAAATATTACCAGTTATGTTTGGTATATGTACTTGTAAAGTGTAAATTAGAGCTAAGAATTATGAAATTAATATGTTTCATCCTTTCTACTGTTATTTTTCCATCTGGTTCTGGGAACTGTGAATATATTGTGCTTTCTTGCTGCCACATAGTGGCTAAGCTAGGTATATATTAAAATATCCATTTTTAGTTGCTCAATATAATATGGTAGAGGAAACTTCTTAAAGTGGGAATAAACCTTTTTGACAATTTTACCTTCTAAACCTTTCTACCAATTTAACTTTTTAAATTGTTTCTTTTAATATTCAAATAGTAGAAAGGTTTCGTAGGACTATGTAAACATGATAGGTACTAATGCACTTTTAGGTTTAGTAGCAATAGTATTTAAAATTTCATAATTTACATTTAATTTTTTGATGTGTGAATAAAATAACCAAAATAATTTAGTGAATTATTTCACTATGCCTTACTTTCTAGTAAGGACTGTGGAAAATAAATAAATGATTCCTCTGGTGTTTTCAAAGAACTAATTGGAAATTATGATTATATTAACATGAGATTGTATTATATCGAGCACTTTTAAATTTCAAGGCCGTGCAAGTCCCCGAACACCAAGTTCATAAGCATCGCTTTCAATATCTGTGCTCCTGCAGAGCTCTGCCCAAAGTTGCTTCTCTATGAAAGCTTATGACTGAATGTTTCATTGCATAATAGAACAAATCTTTTGAGCTGCAGTCTTCACTTTCTCTCATATTTCATAATTACTTCATTACTAATTTTTTCTATTTTTAAATTTCAGCTTGTGTCCTAAAATCTCTACATCTCACCCTCACTTGTGTCACTTTTCAAGACTTTTTTGGAAGATAAACACATTGAAAATAAAAAATAAATAAAGTCAAGCCTTTCTATTTTGGCTTTTAAGTAGTATGTTTTTCTTATTGCATCAGAAGTATAATGTTTATTTTTTCATAACTTTTGGTTGAAAACTCTTCTGATGATTTATCTTATAGGTTGTCTCCTATGATAGAAAAGGAAAGCTTAGGGATAAAAAGCACTAGTTTTAGAGTTCTTCATTGTAGAGATCCAACAGTCAGCTGTATAATAAGTAATAAGTTATTTGTTTCAAATGACAAATTCTAACAAACACTAGAAAGGAACCTCTGTGGCATTTATATAATTTTCTCCTTGGCATAGCTTGCCTTTCAAATATCTTGAATTCAAATTGACCTGCATCCTCATGTGATGGTTCAAATTCAAATTGACCTGCATCCTCATGTGATAGTTCTCAATGCCATTTGTCAAACCCTTGGTTAATTTTTCTTGAAAAACATGAATTAAAAGTCCTATATATACAGGAAATGTTATACTTTCAGTAGTACAGGAGGTTCAAATTTTGAATTCATGAAATGTCAAAACAGTTTATGTATTTAAGTTATAACTTTTATATCTCCTTTGAAATTTAGACTAATGACCCTGGTTCATGTGCCTGATCTTTTATGATTTGTAAATAAGTTATTCTCAAATAACTTTGGTTATAGTAGCTGTGAAATGCAATTCTAATATAATTAATATTTGTTAACCTAAATTCCTTAGTTAATAAGAAAAAGAGTATTGATCTCTAAGAACAAATAGTCTACTGATGTATTAACTAGCATTTTGAAAACTTCAGAAAAAGCCCCTAAACAGTTTTTAAGTTATAGGTGAGCCTAGATCTGTGGTTTGTATCAGATTATCCATCATCTTCCCTTGATAGAATTATAGCTATGATTCATTATTATTTTGCCCTCAAAGGGAAAGAGGATTCCTAAGTTTTTTATTCATGCAATGATACAAAATGGCTTTCTAAATCCATACATTTTATATCCATCTTTCTTCATTTGTATAAACCTGTTTTATTTTCTTTGTAGTCAGTCAGGTGGAAACAATTTTTTATAGTTGTCAGTTCCCCAGGGCTAAAGAATAGGATATCACCCTGATTTTATTCTTTAGAAGGGAAACTTCCCCGACTTTACAAATGATGCTTCAATTAAGGACTTTATTAAAAATTACTCTTACATTCTTCATTGCTATTGAAGCTTGCCATTTTTGAAAAAGAAAGTATCGGATGAAATAACTTATGCTGAAGATACTGCTAATTCAATTGCACTTCTGGGTAAGTTAAGATTTCCTTAAGATAGAGGGAAATGTCTAATTTAGCTGTGTTTCACTAAGAGTACTTGTTCTCCGTATCCAGGTTCTTCTCTTATTTTCTAGTTCGGAATTAATCCTAGTGTGCTTGGTAATAATTCTGGCATTATTTCCTACTCACATATCTCATGATAACAATAAGAATATGTGTTCCTTAAGTGCAGGGAATGGCAGATACCTCTTTGCACTTGTCTGACTTGGTATTATTTAGTTTGATGAAATGTTTGTTAACTTTTCTTGTAAATCGGAAAGTTTACATCTCTCTTTGTCGGTACTCACAAAAATGTTTTAAACTTTGAACTCTAATACTTAATTGCTAGAATCATTGAGTGTTTAATTATTCATTAAATGATCTAAAATTTTAAATAAAATCATAAAATGGTAGAACATTAAACACTTTGCCATAATATACATAAAGATGCAGATAGCTCTATTTCATGCATAAAAACATGAAAAATATCATAAAAGAGGAGACATTTATATCTGGGTTATTGCTTGATTTTTTCTAAAGAAAGAAAATAATTTCCTAGGAAATGAGATCAGTGAAACACTAGGTCTTTGAGTCGTCAGCTCCTGAGACATGACAGCATGTTCCCAAAACAAATCCTACATTAAGTTTATGCTTATTAATTTAAGTCTTTATTTGCATAGGAGAAATAAAAGATAATGTGATTGACTCGATAAATTTTTTTAAAAAAATTTACTGAATAATTATGTTTCCAGCATTGTAATCCATACAAAAAAGTATTAGAGATTCAACTGGAATGAGTAAAAAAGGATTTTTATTTTTAACATAGACACTAACCCCTTTATATGTAAGTAAGTGTTATAGTCTTTAATTATAATTACTTTAGACAAACTACCTAGAATTCATCTATTCTATGGCCTATAATAGGTGAAGGTATCGTAGAGATTAGATTAAACATGGCTAAAGAACACTTTAGGAAGCAGGCAGATTGAGAAATAATGGGAAATTTTAATTCTGTGATGATACAAATTTTAATTCTATCAGTGGAAATTTACAGTGAGAAGCCAACTCAAAAGAGGACACGGTAGTATTAACAGATAAAAAGTATAGATTTTGTTGGTAACATTATTTTTAAAATGCCCTGTTGCCCTTATTATTTTAAAATGTTTTCTCTGGGAGTCTTAGAAGACACTTGTATTATATATACATGGTCCATTTCTTACTGTCAGCCTGCTATTTGCTTAAAATTGGTTACCTGTCTACAGAACATGTTACTTATTTGAGGACAGTATGAATTCTTAGCTTTAGATGAGCTTCCTTCACTAATTACTGATTTGCAAGTATTGCTATTCTATCTTTTATTTTTTTAATTGCCAGAAACATGAGTTTAAACTAAAATAATTGTATGTAGGATGAAGTGTTAAACAAAGGCTATTCATAATTTTTACTAATAATTTCCAATTTTTGCTATACTAGTAAGTTATTGTACATTTTCTTCCAAATAATATATAGATATTTCTGACTCAGGAGCAGGATTCTGGGAGTGGATTAAGGAAGAAGTTGATACTCTGCCCCAAGATTATGAAACAAGAAATTATGAGATATTATCCAAATTTATAGGGAACGAAAGGGTGGAGAAGCAGATGAGAAGCTCTAGAATTTCCCATAAACCTGAATATTTGGGTAGTTTTATTAGAAATTTGTAGTTCTTGTTACATAAAACTTTTTAAATCCTACTGATTCTCCAACCCCAAAGGAAGGGTCCAAAAATAAAGTTAAATTAAATTAAGAGTTAGAATAATCTTGAAACTGTCTTTTGCAGACAGATTTTTCCTAAAGCAAGGGTCAGGCTTTTCTTCGTGCTTCTTCCTTTTGTCCACTTGTTTCCCTACTTACTGACCATCTCCAGAGATGAACATTATGCAAGGCCTAATGCAAAGGAGGAATATGTAATTATTCTTTTACCCTCAGAGAATCCATCCAGATCTGGTTCAGTCCTAAAGCTGATGCTACTGACTACAGATGTCCTCAGGCATCCAGAGAACATGGACCAGAGTCTCACAGATCATTTTCAGATTTCACTGGGAATCAACACTTGTAGGACTTCAACAGAGTAAATGCAATCCAGTTTTAAATACAAGCTAAAGCCAATTCCGTAGTAATTTAGATATGACTGAAAAGGAACCCTTTCTATTCCCCAACCTTACCTAGATAACTTCAACATAAAAGTATTATACTTGCCCATAGGCAGACTGTCTTAAAACCACACTCTCTTACAGTCTGCTGGCAAATTGAAGAGCAAAGCTCACTTGGAACTTCTTGAAGCAAAGAATGTAGTATTAAAGGCAACAAATTACTGACTCTCTAGTTAGGGAGAAAAATACTAACCCATATCTTGCCAAAATAATAATAGTAGCTAACACATGTAGAACACTATATGCTAGACACCATTCTCAGCCTTTTTCTCCTATTAACTCATTTAATCCTCACAACAATCCTAAATGTAGTAAATATTATTATACCTTTTTTATAGATGAGAAAACTAAGACACAAGTGTACATAGGTAGTAAATGACAGAGCCAGGATTTAATCTGACAGTCTGGTTCCAGCATTTATGTTATTAATCACTATTCTTTTCTTCCTAGGGAAAAAAAGGCTGAATTGATTGAAAGGCCAAATATATAAGGATAGGTTCAGGGTATTATGTATGTGTATGTGTATATGCATATATGTACAAATATATATAATTATACATAATCCAGTTTGAATCTGAGAATATTTTTAATAATCATGTTATTAATATTTATGCTTAAATTTGAAGGTAAGCTTATGGCAGTGTTATTAAATAGCACTCCTTTATCTTTCTGGCAGGTGACTTAATGAAAATACCAAGTTCTAAATTGAGGATACAAATCTGTAAATGTATTGTTGACTTTTATCATGCAGAACCACCGAAGAAGCATATTCCAGGTAAAGTTTGCAATGGTCCTTCAGTAATAGCCTGTGTATAAGAGGACAGAATATTCTATCTCATTTCTCTTTGAATTTGAAAGACACAGTAGGCTGATAACTGTAACACATTAAAAATAAAACTTTTTTTGTGATCTTGAGCTTTTCAGTCATCCTAAAAAATTTGTATACATATTTCTTTCTGTTTTAGATTTGCATATTTTTATTCTGATAGCAAATATTTATGACACAATTTATAAAGTCACACCCAAATTAGTTTAATTATAATTGTTACTATTCATTACTGTTATTTAGTACTTTGATAAATTATTTATTTTTAAAAATTATTTTTCTAATGTATTTTATATTTATTCATAATGTCTGTCCAACCCAATTAGATGTTAAATTACTAATGCTGGTGCCATTCTCCATCGTGTTTGGGAAAAGAGTTCTGTACGTTACAGCTCAGGGATCTTAATATATAATGGTAAAGTGGACCTCGCTGAAATGGGTGATATCAAGACAGGGGGCACTTGCACTGTGACAATATAATGTTATTTAAGACATACTTCACACCTTCATCGTGTCTGTAATTTATAATCAATTTAGGAAGTGAGAGAAGATATAAATAATACTTTTAAAGTTATATGTTCCTTAATATAGGTGGAAATAAGAGTCTGTGGTAGTTCAAAGAAAGATTATTTATGACTAGGGAAAAGTGGGAAGACATCTGAACTAGAGAAATGAATAAGGAGATTATTAAATGTCAAATTTGAACTTTTGATGAGATAGACAGGTAGAAGTGTTTGGTAGATAATAGACATGGATACTAAAAAGCATACAGGTTTGGAATCCACCCAAATACAGATGAAAATTGAATCTATTAGACTGGTTGAGTTTGCCAGGAGATAAAGCATGTAAATAGCAAGGGACCAAGGATGACATGGAGAGTGCCCATATTGAGGTTTGGAGAAAATGATTCACAGAAATTAGCAGTGAAGGGAGGTTCAAAGAGGAGGAAGACCTAAAGACTGCCTCATGTTGTGTGCCAGTGAATGAAATGTTTGATGAAGGAGGAAGTAGTTTCAGTGTTAAATACTGCAGAGGCTTCTGTGATTGAGGAATGAAAAGGCTGAGTTAATGTGGTGTCTGAAAAGGTGTAGTTAATTTTTGACAGATTTATTGACAAAGTAGTCATTGCAGATGCAGGATTAAAGAATGAGAGGATTGTGAGAGTAGAGGCAGTAGGTTTGATAGTGAAGTAGTAGAGGCAGTTCATGAATGCAGACTTATATTTTAAGATCAGAATGTGAAGATAAAGGAAGATGGAGAACAGCTCAACTGTAAAAGAAAGGGTATTAAGGTTTTGATCTTTTCAGGATAGGAAGAAATGACATTTGTAGGCAGATGACCTTGAAGCTGGTAAGTGGGAAATGGGAAGTCAAAATTCTCAAAGAAAGCATGCATGGGAGGATAGATTTAAAAACATAAGCTTAGGCCGGCGCGGTGGCTCACACCTGTAATCCTATCACTCTGGGAGACCGAGGTGGGTGGATCGTTTGCGCTCAGGAGTTTGAAACCAGCCTGAGCAAGAGCGAGACCCCGTCTCTACTAAAAATAGAAAGAAATTAGTTGGCCAACTAAAAATATATAGAAAAAATTAGCCAGACATGGTGGCGCATGCCTGTAGTCCCAGCTGCTTGGGAGGCTGAGGCAGAAGGATCACTTGAGCCCAGGAGTTTGAGGTTGCTGTGAGCTAGGCTGACGCCGCGACACTCACTCTAGCCCGGGCAACAGAGTGAGACTCTGTCTCAAAAAAACAAAACAAAACCAAAAAAACCCCACAAGCTTAGAGTTAAGCTTGGCAGAATAAGAAGCACCCTTCAAAGAATGGGAGACAAATGGTGTAAGAGTTAAGACAGAGGAATGTTATGCTGTAAAGAAGTGAGATTGA